>LPNX010524385.1:0-55262 GCA_001517045.1 Pseudotsuga menziesii
CTTTAAGGATAGCCTCTTCTTCAGTCTGGGGTCGTTCGGCTGCCACATCCTTCGCAATGAGCGGAAGGAGGGACTTGAGGAACCAATCTAAGAAGATCCGGTCATCTAGCTTGATTTTGCATAGGCTACGGCGTCGCCGCCATTCGTGGATGGGGTCGGTAATGTGGGTAGCCGTATTCTGTCTGCATAATAGGAGGATTTCGACGCCAGCATCGTAGCGAACAAGTAACTGGAAGAACTGGAGGAAGGTCGAGGCCAGGGACGTAAAGGTGGTGTGGGTTCCGTGAGGTTGCTCGATATACCATTTGGCAGCCGAGCCACTGAAAGTGCGCTGTAATAAATGGAGGCGAATGGAGTCGTCTACTATGGAATTGGAGGAACACCATAGATGGAAAGACATGATATGGTTTTGTGGGTCCTCACCTGCTTTACCCTCAAACTTAGGGATATCAGAGGGGAGCTTGGTAGGAATGTGGGGCCACACAGGGTTGTGCTGGATGGGGTCGTTGGTTAACCTGGCTAGGTCAGGTAGGTTGAGGCTAGCCATGTATGGCAAACTGGATGAAGGGTGTGACATGGTAGTGGGTTGGACCACGTTGGGGACCATGCCCCCAGGTGGAGGGGTTATGTGAGGGAGGTTACCCCCTCCAAGGGGGGGAACTACAGTAGTATGAGAAGGTCCTGCACCACCAAGGGTGGTAGGAGTTACTAATGGGGTGGGTATGGGTATTCCTACCGTGGGAATAGGTACGGTGAGGGGAATGGTAAACGGGCCTCCTGTGGAGGGCGTACCCATGATGGGTGTGGTAACTGGTATAGAGGCGGATGTACCGCCGGTGGTCCCTAAAATGGAGGGATTAGGATTCACGCCAGCCATGGGGCTAGTGGGGGTATTGTAAAGAGTGTTTTCAGAATCTGGTGACGGAGTCCTATGTCGCTGACGAGTGGAGTCGAGTGACAAGGCTCATGATCTACGGTGATGATGGGTGGTGTCAAGTGAACCGTGCTGTGGGGGCTCACCTTTGAGGCGACGAGAATGTCGCGGAGAGTCAATGGTGACAAGTGGTTTCAAATATGTGGGTTATGGTGTCGAAAAAACAACTCAAAAACCCTAATGCAACCGTGTGTGCAGAAGGAGAGCTCGAAAAATAAGGCACTCAGGCCAAAAAACAACTCAAAACACCTAGTGTAACTGCGTGCTACAAAAGGCGGAGTGTCAACAAAGTGGTCAGAATACCAATAAGCAGTCGGTTTCCTAAAAAAGAAAAATCGGTGGACTCACTAGACCAAGAGGAGGTAATGGAGCATGCACACACCTAACTAATAGTATTATGACTCAACTAAGTATATTCTCTGCAAGGTGATGAAATCCAAGTCAGACAATATAAATAGAAAAGTCAAATGGCTAAAGTATCCCCCTACCGGGAGGGACACCGGGTACGCAAACCTAGAAGTATGGAAACTAAGATACCCCGTTCATGACACGTCCAGAAAGGTAAATCTGCCGCTTGGTCCTTTAACCGCAATATCCCCTATGCAGGGGTATTCCGAGAACTGCGAAAGGTAGCCCTTCAGTTACTGAATGGATTTCGGTATTCCACTCAGACTTCCGGAACCAATCTCACGACTTCAACCCTCCTAAGGGAGAGGCCCTCTGATAAACCAGTTGTGACCGTGTCAAAAAATACTAGGGGATTTTGGTACCCTAATGGACAACAACTATGTCTCACGTGTAAATAACCGAGGGGTGTTATTGGAAGCCTATCCCCCCGATCCTACCTAACTACAAAATTCTTTTGTGTTCCTCAAATGAGGTTATAGTGTTGGTTGAGTTAAGTAGATTTTAGGTCTCACTTGAATTAGGGGACAGATTGTGTGCATGTGAGGTTATGAAATTATGAATCAATAACAATAATAATGTATAAAAAACTTTAAACAATTTTATCATGCAAATTTTTTTCGAAATAAACAATGCTAAAATATTTTAAACAATTCTGTAAACAAGGGACAGAAATGGCTGTAGGGCTGCAAGTGGAACAGGTGGCTGTGTAACTGCAGGAAAAATTGAGGCAAAGTGGCTGGGTTTCAGCGTGGAAACAAGGTCAAAAAACAGTTCGCGGATCGCGGGTATGGGGTGGACTCGCGCGGTCAGACCGCGGGTTCGAAGGCAATAGTCGCACGCAGAACGCAAGGTTTTTAGACACAGTGGCGGTCGGACCGCAGGTTTACAGTGAACAGGCGCGGTCTAGGTCGTGGGTTTCTGGCTGACAGCTGCGGTCAGAGCGCGGCTTTGGGCGGAAAAAACGCGGTTGGGGCGCAACTAGGAATGTTCAAAAACGCGTCCAAGATGCAGGAAAAAGGCCGACAGCAGCGGGCGGGTCGCGGGTTAGGGCCGGAAATGCGCGGTCGGGCCGCAAGTACGGAAAAAAAAAGTGCGGTTTCCGGCGGCCGAAAACGACAGCCGAAAGTACAGTACGGAAAAATTAAAGTAAAAAGACAGCGGAGTCGCCAAACTGTTACTAGGGTTTTCACCCTAGTATGTGCAAATGAGCACCTACTAAGGAATATGGATTCCTTAGTAGTAGTTCAATGATTGATAAATTAAATAATGCTAACGGAAATACAAGCTAATCTAAACATTCATGAAGCAATACAGTAAAACAGTAAATAACATAAAGCAATGATGGTAAAAGTGAATATTGATTTTTATTGATGTTACCTCCGATGAGGAGGTTGATGGAGTCCGATGCGTTGGTCCGATGTCGGTGGCTTCGAGCTCCAAGCTGCTTCTTCTCCTTCTCTGATGGTGGAAAATGGGCCAAAAATAATTCTCAATGGTGAAAATAGCTTGATGGTAAGATAGGGTTTCGAGAACAATTTCGGCAGAGGCAGGATGCTTATGATAGTGGATGTGGAATAGTGGGTCTCCATCACTTATTTATAAAACCATGTGGTTTAGGTCAGCTTTTAGGGTTTTAGCTGTTTTAGGGTTTTCCTCCTTTTTTCTCATTATTTTATATTTTTTATTCCTTTTTGGATATTTTTTGGAGGAAAAATGATTTTATAGCCTTTTGGAGGCATTTTAAGCTTTTTGGTGACCTTTTAGATGGTTTTATGGGTTTTTGATGGAGATATGGTAGGAAAGTGGACAAATGAGCCATGTAATGGGGTAGATGAGGTATTTAACCATTTTTGGGTGTTAACAGGCGGATATGGCACGTAAAACATTTGGCCTTCGACACTCTAGGTTTTACCAAAGTCATAACAAACCAACCATGCAATAATATCTATGGTAATGCGAGAGATCATACCAAGATCAACCATTATGATATCTCAACCTTATCAACCATGATAATAATGAAATCAAACAATAGAATCGATTTATAATGTTTTTGGATAAGATTCAAGACTAGGATGACGATAACCAGTATAAGAATCATTTATACTCATGCTTTGATTTTCCTAGTATAAGTCTACCCAAACAATAACTTCATAGTAGTGATTTCATTAATTTAATATAGTTCACAAAGGTTGTTTAAAAATATAAAATCTCACTGAATCAGTAGCCCAAGGAAAACCACCCTTTCAGTAGCTGGTAATTCATTAAATTTGTCCCTTTAAAATTTGAACATTTCATCAAACAAAATAGGATTTTGTTTGATAAAATATGTCTTTTTAAAGGCTGTTGAGCAAGGGCACAACAATATGTTAAACCTGTTAGGAAAGGGGGATATCTCCATGAAATCTTTCGAAAATAATGTGGAATTATGTAAAAGGTACTCCAGGGGATCTTCCAGGAACAACAGGCGGGACAAACGGAATAAGCTAGAACACGATGTCTTCGACAGAACTCAGAAGTCATCTAATGGAGGAGCCACCCATGCAGAGATAGGAAATCTCCTTGAAAATTTTAAAACAGAAATGATGAGCTCTATCTCCTCGGAAATCGACGTCCTGAAGGCAAAACAAAAACAAGCAGTGGAGGACCTCACACTAGGTGTATTCTACCCCCGATGTAGAAAGAACCATCCTCTGAGGGAGTGCTTGCTTGAAAAAGTAAAGGTGTGTCAGCTGTGTGAGCTGAACCATGACACAAAATAATGTCCCTCACTTCCCCAAGTGAAGGATGTCCTGTAGGCATCAACTCCAGAGGTGGAATCGGCCTATTTCATTGCACAGAAGAAACCTTGGCAGCCTCGAAACCAAGGTATATCCCCAGACTCATTTCCATTTTTGAATAATATGAGCAATTGGAATAATATGCAAAATGTGAATACACATGTCCCTTCAAATTATGCTCAGTGGAATCCCTCCCAACCTGCAATACAAAATTATAACTCATGGAATCCCTGGACACAGCCACCACACCAACCTACTTCGTGGTCTCCTGGATGGAGGAATTTCCATGCAGGGAACCAGTTTTCTCAATAGCCACCATACCCTCCTCAATATCGTCAATATCCTCAATATCCTCAATACCCTCATCAGCAATAACAGCTGCAGTTGCAGAACAATTCTGTCCCTAATGCATCGATATGACCTCAACTTCCTGCTGAACCTAATCCTAACCCAAATAATAAAACAGTCCATCAATTGGATATTGTCAACATGTCGGCCTACTCCCTTTCTCCTGTTCCTTGCAACGATATTCGCTTACGGTCAGGGAAAATAGTAGAGCCTTTAATTATAGAAGATGTTCCACCCACTGCACATGAAGAAGGGGTGAATCCACAGCATCTGTCTAATACAATTCCTATTATTGAAGATGCTGAGCAGCCCATAAATGGGATGGCTGAAACACAAAATTATAAACCCAGTGATGCGTAGCCCACCCAACTGATTAGGTAACCACCGTATCTCGAGAGATTAATTCTACCAAGGGCAGGGGGGAAACCTCAATTTCACCTCCTAGGAGAGTTAAGGAATCTTTGTGTTAAGATCCCCCTCCTTCAAGCTCTTCAAGACTTACCTATTTATGCTAGAACTGTTCAGGACCTGTGTACCAAGAAACCAGGAAGGAAGCCTAGAGACCCTCCCACTATCCACGTCATAGGGAAATTATCTGCATTAATAACAGGAAAAACCCCAGTGACCAAGTATGATGACCCTGGAAATCCCACTGTCACTGTGCAAATTGGGCATACACAGATACCCAACGTACTAGTAGATTTAGGAGCAGCGAATAATGTCATAACAATTGAGATTGTAAGAAAACTTGGGCTCACTAATCTTAGGCCGACCCCCACTGTTTTAGAGCTAGCAGACAGATCCACCATTAAACCGAAAGGAATTCTAGATGATCTCATCATCTCAGTTGATTCATGGGAGTTTCCTGCCGACTTCTTGGTTTTACAACCAAAGTCGCAGCTGGGAGGACATCCATTAATCCTGGGGAGGCCTTGGTTGGCCACAGTTGATGCTTGCATCAGCTGTCGATCTGGGTATATGACCATATCTGATGGAACCGAGACTAAGAACCTCACCCTTTATCCTGCATCTCGACTGAGTCTAGAGGCTGAAACCTCTTTTTGGATGGAGCCAGAGGAAGAGGAGGGTGTTCAGCCGTTATTAACTATAGGGAAGGCCTTAACTTTTAAGAATTAAATGAAAGACGATGCCATTAATAATTTCATCAGTGAACCCACTTCAGTCAATAAAGAAGCTTATCAAATCCTAAACATTACTTGGGCAAGGAAGAACAAGAAAATCTCATAGAAGAAACATTAGTCAGTGACACACACATAATCCTAGTATTGAAAAATTTGAAAAGTATTCCTATTGAGGTAGAGTCTAGAAAAACCTTGAATATTAATCCTAATCTCTCCTTAGATGAATAAAAGCGCCTGATCAATCTCTTGAAAGAACATAAGGGGGAGTTTTCCTGGGAGTATACAGACATGAGGGGTATTCCCTCTAACCTGTGCACCCATCATATCTATATTAAAAGTGACTCCCGGCCTATGTGTCAGCCTCAATGATGAATGAAACCCAATCTTAGGGACATAGTGAAGGAAGAAATTCAGAAACTCTTGGAAGTAGGATTTATATATCTTATTTTAGACAGTGAGTGGGTTTCCCCTCTTGTAATTGTACCCAAGAAAAATGGTAAATGGAGAGTCTGTGTCGACTATAGGGAGCTGAACAAAGCCACAAAAAAGGACCACTTCCCTTTTCCCTTTATTGACCAAGTACTCGACACCCTATCGAGGAAAAAGTTATTCTCTTTCCTGGATGGGTTTAGCATGTACAATCAGATTCAGATTGCTCCTGAGGACCAGGATAAAACTACCTTCACTTATCCGTGGGGAACGTTTGCCTACAGAGTGCTTCCCTTTGGTTTATGTAATGCACCAGCAACATTTCAAAGAGGTGTAATTGGCATATTTTTTGAATTAGTTAATGATAGTATGGAAATCTTTATGGATGATTTTACTCCTTACGGCAAGGATTTTGAAGAAGCATTGGAAAATTTAAAAAAAGTTTTAACTCGCTGTGAACAAACCCAGCTCTCTTTAAGCACTGAAAAGTGTCATATGATGATGAGTGAAGGAGTAGTATTGGGGCACTTTATCTCTATCGATGGCATTCAGGTAGACCCCTCAAAAGTTAAGGTGATAAAAAATATACCTAGTCCTGCAACTCAAAAAGAGGTGCGAAGTTTTCTGGGGCATGCTGGATACTACCGAATATTTATAGAAAAATTTTCCAAACTTGATTCTCCTTTTTTTTCTTTGTTAATGAAGGATGTGCAATTTGTTTGGAGTGAAGCATTCCAGACAGCGTTTGTTAAGCTTAAGGAGAAGCTATCCACAGCTCCTATATTAAGAGGACCTAATTGGACCCTACCCTTTCATATTTCTTCAGATGCCTCTGATATTGCCATTGGAGCAGTTTTAGGACAGCAGGATGGTCAAGTACCTTATGCAATTTATTATATTAGTAAAAACTTAGCCCCTGCTGACTTTAATTATACTATCACCGAAAAAGAATTCTTAGCTATTGTCTACTCCATTATTAAATTTTGACATTACATTACTGGGTATCCTACGTTTGTACACACTAACCACTGCCATTAAATATCTAATTAACAAACCAGTCACTAATGCCAGAGTGACCAGGTGGCTCTTATTATTATAGGAATTTGATATTACCATCATAGATAAACCTGGAAAAGAAAATGTTGTCACTGGCTTTTTATCTTGTTTCACTAACTATGATGATAATTTGCCTGTTGAGGACTCTTTTCCAGCTGAACATTTATTCACACTTTCAGCTCATTCCCCTTGGTATGCAAACATCGCTAATTATCTGGTTGCAGGAAAGCTTCCCCCACATATGTCTAAAAGAGAAGAGAGAAAAATCATCCAGCAAAGTGCCAAGTATTGTTGGGTAAACAGTCATCTCTTTAACACAGATCCTGATCTTGAGATTAGAAGGTGTGTAAGGGAAGATGAAATCTTTCACATACTAAAGGCTTGCCACAATGAACCTTGTGGGGGACATTTTGCAAACAGAATGACAGGACACAAAGCACTAAGGATGGGATACTATTGGCCAACTCTTTTTAGGGATGCAAAAAGGTATGTTCAGTCCTGTGATAGCTGCCAAAGGATGGGCCAGCCCAACAGATCAGATCAAATGCCCCTACAACCACGGTTGGTAGTTGAAACATTTGATAGATGGGCTCTAGATTTTGTTGGCCCTATTAGTCCTCATTCCAAACAGAAAGCTTACATCCTGGTCTGTACTGATTATATGACCAAGTGGGTGGAAGCTATAGCTCTGGAAAAGGCTAACGACCAGGTTGTGATTGACTTTCTATACAGTGAAATATTTACCCATTTTGGGGTACCTAAGGAAGTAGTTACTGATGGGGGACCACAATTTATGTCGCACCAATTTGAATCCCTGCTACGGAAGTATCATATTCATCATATGGTAGCTTCACCTTACCATCCCCAAGCCAATGGCCAGGTGGAAAGCACTAATAAAGTTATTGAACCCATCCTTACTAAGACAGTTAATATCCATCGAAAAGATTGGGTTGACAGGCTTCCGAAAGCAATGTGGGCATATCATGTCACTTGGCGTAACGCCACAGGTTTCTCTCCTTATGATTTAGTATATGGAAAAAGTGCCATCTTTCCAATTGAATTTGAGATCAAGACCCTGAAGACAACCACCGAAGTGAATCTGAATGTAACTGAAGCCCAGAAAAGAAGATTAAATCAATTGAATGAACTGGACGAGAATCGGTTAGCTGCAGTAGACCAGACCGTGTTAATTCAACAACAGAGATCCAATTGGCATGACCGATTCATTAAAAAGAAGGTCTTCTATGAAGGAGACTGGGAATTACTATACGATTCCAGATTCAAAAGAGATTTCAAAGGCAAATTATGCACAAGGTAGCTAGGCCCATACCTGGTAGACAGGGTATTTGATAACGGCACCGTATGCCTGGTGACCATTGATGAAAACCGCGTACCATTATTTGCTAATGGTTACATGCTGCGACTATACCGTAAGACAATTTCAAAGGATGCATTTATCTTGAAAATTGCCGCTGACCCAGATTATCAGCTAGCACAAGGGCAGGAACTTCTCTCTGCCTTTATCAATCCTTATTTGATCATTGTAAATCATGCTTGAATCATTGTACATAAATGATTGCTGGTTTTTTTTTTTTTTTTTCTGTGACATTATATTATTTTTTTTTCCTTTTGCATTTGATCTTCTTTGTTTGTTGTTGTTTTTCCAAGAGTTTCAGGGAAGCACCCAGGGATATGATTAGATTAGGCCTGTCGACCGGAAGTCATTTTTCTGTGCCTTCCTATGCCACATTTTTTTTCCTTAAATAAATTTGTCACGGCTGCGACATCTTTCTCGGTTGCCGTGATCCTTTTTCTCAACAGCTGCGACATCTTTCTTGGCGGTCGTGATCCTTTTTCCTGACAGCTGCGACATCTTTCCCGGTGGCCGTGATCCCTTTTCCCAATGGCTGTGATATCTTTCCCGGCAGCCGTGATCTTTTTTATGACGGCTACGACATCTTTTTCGGTAGCCGTGACCCTTTTTCCCGATGGCTACGACATCTTTTCCAGTGGTCGTGATCCTTTTTCCCGATGGCTGTGACATCTTTCCCGGCGGCCATGATATTTTTTTTTGATGGCTGCGACATCTTTCTCGGTAGCCATGACCCTTTTTCCCGATGGCTGCGACATCTTTTTCGGTGGCCGTGATCCTTTTCTCGATGGCTGTGATATCTTTCCCGGTGGCCATGACATTTTTTCGGTGACTGCGACATCTTTTCTGGAAGCTGCAAGTCTGCTATATTTGGCTGATATTTCCAGCATCGACGATCGTGCCTCTGATTCAACTTCTTTATAACCTGTTCCTGTGACTCCTGTGTTGTTAAAATTCATTTTGTATGCCATTCACTCCTCTAGATATGGCTCTGATTCCTCATCCTCATGCCGGCAATCTGATCCATCAGGTGACATTTCTCATAATTCCAACCATTTGGACACGATGGTTTGTGCTTCACTGGTGGAAAGAATTATTGCAGCATCTCTGTTATAATGATTATAATTAATGACTGTGCACCACACAAGTTCGGCTTCTGCAACGTCAACACCCACACATTCTATCATTCTCCAAAGGATATCCAGCACGCAGTCTCGAAGGTATGGCTTTGATTAACCACATGATTAAGTATTAATAGGATTTAATAATGTCAGTCGTACCTCTCTTTTTATGACCATTATTACCCGATTAACTCTATGCCCGTGCGACGTAAAGACTAATTATGTTGCTGGATAACTGCCACCTTCCCCAATTCGGAATGAAATTTCAAATAATCCACTGTGCCGAAACTTTCCAAATTTGCCTAACATCTCCTCTTTGCGATCTGTGCATCCTCTGTGTCGTAACCTCCATTTTCAGAGTCTGTAATCTGTTGAACAACAAACTAAGTCTGAATCTAGAACCATGGGGCTTCTACCTCGTTATGAACCTTCAGATACACGAGCGCTCAGGAAAAACGTTGCGGTATTCGCTATCTTTCAAGCTGCCGGTTGGACAGAATTTTTTGAACGTCTGGACGGATTCAACCGTGAAGCAGCCTTACAATTTGGTCTGAACCTCACAGAAACTTACTCAGAGGTTTGGGGGTTGCACATCAAAGTTTCTGAGGCCATTATAGTTGAGGTCACTGGCATCCCTCAGGTGGGAAGGGCTCGGTTTGGACGTCGAGTCCCCATTACTACAGCATTATAGGATTTTCTAATAGAGGGGGAGCAGGTTCACCCGACAAGAAGGGGGGTAGCACTGCAGTCATTGCTGTAGCCATGGGACCAGGCTGCTATTTTCCTCAATAAATATATCACTTGTGAAGGTAGGTACCAAACCGTTTATAATTCTGAACTCCCTTTACTATCTCATCTCTGCCATAGGATTCTGTTAAATATTCCATATTATCTGCTGCATGATTTACATCATATGGCGAGGTTTGTTCAAGATGCTAAGCAACCACTCGCCTCACTAACCCATCATGGCCTCATCAAATTAATTATCTTGAGGAACCTTGCTCAACATAATATAACCTGGGAGCAATTTACAGCTCCTTTGCCCAGTGTCCCAATAGAACAAGAGTAGGTCCATCCACAGTTGGGGGGACACGAACCACAACAGGAGGACCGGAGTCCCTCCAATGTAGTTGGGGGGGGAGATGAAACTGGATCAGATGATCAATTAGGGGCACAAACAAAGCAATTGAGAGATAATGTACATAAAAACCCTGTGGAAGACCCAAATAACAGGGTAGCTCTGACAGCAGAAGGTGAAATTGGAGCAGCACTAAATGCTGCAACAATTGAACCCGAAGGTGACAGAGCCATAGCAATGGAAGGAAATATTGAGATAGTGACCATTGAATCCTCACCTGAGTGGGGAGGAACTTTAATTGAAGAAGAAGAACCCAAGGAACAATAAAATGATGGAACTGGGAACATTCCTTCTACCCCAGCTATGAATCCCGACATTCCAGCACTACAAAAGAAAAGGAAGAGATCAATTAACGAAATCAAGATAGCTTCACCAATAATAAGGAAAAGAACCAGGTCGGTTACAGTAGCAGAAGCTGCAAGAAAAAGATTGGAAACCTTAGAAGCACAGATTGAGTTCCCCACTCTTGAACCCAGGCCAGTTGATGCCCCACATGGGCCGGTCGAGGAAGAACCCCAAATTGAAGGACTTCTGTTTGAGAATACGCTGTTAAAAGAGGAAGTCCGAATACTTAGAGGAGATTTGGAAAATTAGAAAGATGTGTGCAAGAAACAGGGTGAAAGGAAAATGCACACATTGGTGGAGGCTGTGGACAAAGTAGAGGGACCAAATTCTACTGAGCCTGGCAAAGAAGAAGAAAGAGTGGTCTGTCCCACCTGCAGGCAAATCTTTAAGGAAGTAGGCCACAGGATTTTAATTCATGCCTTTACAACACAACAGTCTACACATGTAATAGAGGAAGCTATAGAGAAAGAAGATGTTGTCACACAAGAACTAGCATCTTTGAATATTCTTGTTGAAGTTTCCACCAACTTTGAGACAAGGGAACCAAGGGATGAAATCATTCGTGATAGTGGGGATGAAGATTGTACTTTGACCCCAAAATTGTCCCATGATACAGAAATTATAGAAGTGGAACCACAAAAGCAAGACAATGATGAGATTGAATAGGGTGCTGTCACACAAGAACTAGCATCCCTAAATGTGCTTGTCCAAATGGCTGACCAGATGGGAAAAGAACTTGGGATCAAGGTCCCTCTGGAGTTTAATGAAGAATTATGTACTACAACTCCAGAATGTTCCCCTGACATAGAAATCATAGAAGAGGAGCCACAACAATGGGGAGATGAAGAAGTGAGCCAGGATGTTGTCACACAAGAACCAACATCCTTGGAGGTTGCAGTAAGGACTCTTGAAATGCAACAAGAAGATAACCTTGAGGTGGATATCATCCCTGATATGCATTGGAGTGAAGATGAACAAGTCCAGCCACAATCCTTAGGCGATACTGAAATCCTTGAGGAGCAGCTGCACACTGAAGAAGACACCTAATCTCAGTAGTAGAAGGACAAAGAAGAATAGGGCTCTACTCCACAAAAACCTATAGCATGACAGCCTTTGGATGAGACAGCAGTTGACAATCAAATAGAACATGGAATTAAAATTCAGGAGGGAGTTGCTCCACAAGAACCAACATCCTCACAGTTAGCTACCAAATTTTCCATGAAAGAACCTCAGAAATAAGACGTTGTTACACAAGAACCAGTGTCTCCAGGGGTGGTGGGTGTTGTTGTCGAAGAAAATTCAAAAAAAGTTGTTGTCACACAAGAACGAGCAACTCTCAAAATAACTTCGGATGTGGAGGGTGCCGAATGTGGCACATCAAGTGACAAAGTGGGGATTGAGCCCCTTATAAATTTCATTGACCTGGATTCAGACAAGGAGGAACATCATAAAGAAGAAATCTTGAGCCTTACAACAGAAGTCTCAATTGTGAGATTGGAGGTAATAAGATGGAAGAGCCAGGTGGAGGAATACCAAGGAGGGATATTTTCTCTTATTGGGTATAAAAGGATTATCAAAGGATTAGAGGAGAAATGGGCAGAAGAACATATGAATTAGAGGATTTGAGAGGAAGAGCTATGAAGCAATTTAAGGGAGCTAAAAAAGTTCCAATTTATGCAGAAGGAAAAAAAGCAGATGTACGCTCTCTCTCAAGAACTCCTGAGCGCCAGGGTACCTTCTTCTTCTTACCTCGTCTTCCTATTTGAACAGTTTTTTTGGTTTAAGTTGAGAGTTGTGAAGGAGGGAACGTCATTTGAGATAACGACCTCAGCAAAAATTTTGGAAACATTTTTTAGAAGTAGTTTTGAAGATCAAAATTTGCTATGTGAATTATATTTGCATGAGATGGCTTTCCCTCTGGACCGCCATTCAAATCCTGTCCCTTTTTCAGGGGATGTTCAATTGAGAGATTTTGCTTCTTTTGTGAGAAATCGTGATCAATGGGAGAGGTATTTTCAAACATTTTTTCACAATGAAGATCACTCCAACCTGTGGTTTCAAAGTGAGCCTTAGAATCCTGGTACTCTTCTTGCTCTATACCAGAGTTTGCTTTCATGTCCCATCCAGACTCGGCACATAATGGGACTTCAAAAGGAAATGATTTCTACTTGCACCAACCATATTTCGAGACACCAACAAGCAGCATTGGAAGGAAGTAAGCACAGATGGCAAGTTACCTCTCCTATACTCAAAAGCTGAGACCCCTATTGTTTTAGGAATTTTGAATAGGCACTTTCCAGGGTCAAAGGCTATGTTGGATGTATTAGGGAATGTGGGGCTAATTGGTTGGGTCAGAAATTTAAATTCCCCCTCATCTGGTGGCCGAAAAAACCATATAGAGTGGAATTCTCACTAACTAAGGTAGAGGAACAATGATGCTAGAGATATTAGATTGCTCACAGAGGATTCGTAGAAAAAGAAGGGGTGCTTGAGTTACCCTACAACTTCTCCTCTCTTCACGAACAGAGCTCAGTACAAGATTCAGATTCAGAGTAATGGAGGTTGTTGCATGAGGACATGCAACAGGACAGTTGGGGGGAGATGTTGAGCCCAAAAATTGCCTCTTTTGACCACCTTTAATTACCTCTTCTTGTTCCATCCTACCCCATTCAGCATACCAATTAAACATGTTATCCCCACTCTACTCTTCAAACCACCAAGATATAACTGGTCATTGTTTTATTTTATTAATACTTATGATTGTGATGATTTAGGCTTTGTATCTCTCAATGCACTAACATATCATAGGTTATAAAGGTATTTTGAGACAAGTGGATTGTAGGAAGATGGGGCTGAACAAGTCACGAAGAGGAAGGGTATTCACTGCTCAAGATGATCCCCATCCATTCCATCATCACCCAAAGAATGCGGTTCTAGTGCGATATCCTGGACAAAGCTGTGACAAGGCAGCTATAACAAAATGCGTCAGATTTGGAGATCCATTGTGCATTGCTGCTCGGGTGTGGTCGTAATCTGAAAATATCGACATCCTAGGGCGATTAACAGTTTTCCTGTGCTTCCTATTTTTTATCCTACCATGTTTGTAACAGCTATTGTCATTTAGGGTGCCTGAAGATCAGAGATCTTCATGGCTACCGCATAATAGGATAGGATGTTATGATCCACATGGTATAAATATGAAGAATTGTCTCAACCCAAGGGGTTGATGAACATATAATCAATTCATTGTATTAGCTGTGAGGAGGAATTGTGTAATTACTCTGTCTTTTAATATAAGGAGTTACTTCTGATCTAAGGCTCTTACGTCTGTTTAGCCAGCATCTCTGTGTGAAGGTTGGGCCCGCCTTCCACGGGGATTGTTGAGTTAAATTAGGACTTTTTAATTCCTTTGTCGTGTGATGTTATGTTTTATTCTTTTCATAAGAAGATGTAACAAGTGTCGATTTACAGTGTGTTGTGATTGCATTCCTTGGAGATCTATAGTAGTATAACGAGACAGTCGACTGATTAGGTAATTATCTCTTATGCAATTCGTGTGGTAACTGTAACAGCTCTATTCATCCCTAGATATTTTAGTTGTTGTTCCATGAATCTTTGCAACTTGTCTTTTATTGTTATAATTACCGAATTTCATTCTTGCACTTCAGTTTCCTAGAGTAGCCGAACTCAATCTCTGTATTTGAATTCCTAGATCAATATTTAAATTATGCTTGCAGATTCCTAGAATAATCAGATTGGATAGGTGAATTAATCATTCAGTGATGTGAATACGATTTCCTTTCATCTCCAATTGCAATTTAGATGCGGTTTTTATCTTTCCATTCTTAAGTCAAGGCATAGCAGAAGGTAATTGTGATTGTATTGCTTAGAAGATAATTGGATTAAGTAGATTCTTGGGATGAGCATAGCTGAACAGAGGATAGTATGGTTCAATTACAGTGACTTTGTGTTTAAGAATATACTGTGCATGTTATCCTTGAAATAACAAGACTTTCCCGGGTTGACAATAAATATTGTACACTCTGTATGTTAGTAGTAATTCACTTGCATATTGGGTGCTCGACACACACCACAGCAAAATGGTGTTGCTGAGAGGAAGAACAGATCACTGAAAGAGATGGCAACCTGCATGATGGAGGCTAAGACTTTGCCACCAAAGTTTTGGGCCGAAGCTATAAAATTTGCAGCCTATATCCAGAATAGGGTGCCTCATAAACAACTTGATGGTATGACTCCTTTTGAAGCATGGAGTGGGCACAAGCTAGATGTGACCCATTTCAGGATTTTTGGCTCAAGGGCTTGGGCTAGAATTCCAACAGAAAAGAGGAAGGCTTTGCAACCCCAAAGCCAAGAGTGTCTATTTGTTGGGTACTCTGAAGATTCAAAAGGGTACAATCCGATCAATTTGAGCACAAACAAAGCCTTCATTGAAAGGTGTGTTCAGTTTCAAGAAGAGCCCCTAGCAGCAGTGGAAGTTGGAGAATCCTCTTCACCACCAGAACCTCTGAATGTAAGTGAAGAGATAGTTGAACATGTTGATTCTGATATGTCTGATAATGATTATTTAATTGCAGATCCTAATAGTCCTACAAGACCAAAATGGGAAGCCAAGACCATTCATGCAGCTGGACAACTAGTTGGAAATCCTAATGATCCTAGGAGGACTAAATCTTTGTTTGAGAGTGCTCTGTGCATGAAAGATCCTATGTTTTCCGATAAATGCTATTTGATGATTGAATTAGAACCATGAACATATGAAGATGCAGCAAATGATCCAATATGGAAAACTGCCATGGAAGAAGAGTTCAGCTCACTCCAGAAGAGCAACACTTGGGAGCTGGTTGATCTTCCCCCAGGGAGGAAGCTAGTTCAGTGTAAGTGGGTGTACAAAACAAAATTTACTACAGACGGTTCACTTTTGAAGTAAAAATCTAGATTGGTAGCCAAGGGCTACTCACAGGTACATGGCATAGACTACAATGAGACCTTTGCACCAGTGGCAAAGATGGACTCCATCAGGCTAGCCTTAGCCATTGCAACTTCAAAGCAGTGGGAGGTACACCACATGGATGTGAAGTGTGCTTTCCTAAATGGAGATCTCACTGAAGAGATTTACATGCAGCAGCCTCAAGTATTTTCTACTAACCCATCTCTTGTGTGCAGGCTAAAGAAGTCATTGTATGGGCTTAAGCAAGCCCCTAGGTCTTTGTATGCCAAGATTCATAGCTTTCTGCTATCACTAAATTTTGTTCGATGCAAGTCAGATCCAAATGTCTATTTGAAGCTGAATCATGGTTCATTAATGATCATTGTTTTGTATGTTTATGAAATTCTCATTACAGGAAGCTCAAAGGATGAAATTGCCTCCTTGAAGGATGCAATGAACCATGGCTTCTCAATGACTGATTTGGGCTTATTGAGCCAATTCTTGGGGTTTGATATTGCTCAAACCAAAGAAGGAATCAAAGTACATCAATCCAAATATGCCTTGGATTTGTTGAACAAATTCAATATGAAGGACTGCAAGCCAAGCGAGACTCCTTTCCTTTTAGGAGTTAAGCTTGAAGAAGCTGATTCTTCACCTATGGTAAACAATACACTGTATAGGCAATTGATTAGATGTTTGTTGTATCTTACACATAATCAACCTGATATTTCTTATGCAGTAAGTGTGGCTTCAAGATACATGGATCAGCCTCATGAGATCCATTGGAGAGCAACCAAAAGGATCCTTAACTTTTTTTAGGGAACAAGGACTCATGGGATCTTCTACAAAGCTAAATTTGGTCTTGATTTGATTAGGTTTACTGACAGTGATTGGGTAGGTGATAGCACAGATCGAAATTCAACATTGGGATATGTGTTTGTGCTTGCTGAAGGGCCAATCAGCTAGTCAATCAAGAAACAAAGTGCCATTGCACTCTCATCTACAGAAGCAGAGTACAGAGGAGTTGTAAATGCAGCAACTCAATGTTTATGGTTGCAGGGGTTACTTGGAGAGTGTGGCTTCGAATTAGAATACTCAACTACTATCTATTGTGATAATCAGAGTACCATTCGAATCTGCAATGATCCAGTTCAGAAGCAGAGAACCAAACACATTGAGATCCATATGCACTACATCAGACAACTTGTGCATGATGGCACCATTCACCTACTCTTATGTTCATCTTCAGAACAAGTAGCAGATATCTTCACCAAATTTTTTTGTGAGAAGACATTCAAAAATCTCAAATCACTACTGGGGATTTCTGATCATGCTGTGAAGCATGAGTGATGACAAGATTTCCAAATTTTGTTTTACTGTCCATGTTTAAGGGAGGATTTTTCCCACTGGGTTTTTGCCTCTTTCCTTAGTTAAATGGACATGCAATATGTAAAGGGTGACTAAGCCTTGTTGCTAGGCACTATAATTTTTTGATATTTTAATCATAATTCAGGCTTAAGGGGGGGTGTTAGAATAATCAACCCATAGTTAGCTACCTTAGACATTAATTAATCCAATTTTTGTCTTATTTGCCTAGTTTCCATATTCCACCTTATGCAAGTTGTCCTCCACACATCCATAGTGGTCAAAATTTCTAAATTTGAGTCGTGGAGCACTTGGGAAACCTATTGGAATCAAATCTTCTTTATTCCTGGCCTCCCTAGCACATGTCTGCTTTTTCTGCTTTATTGTCTGCTTTTTCCGAGTTTTAAGGCAATTGGGAAAGTTTGACTAGGTGAAGTTAACTTGTTTTTTGTCCTCGTCATCCTCCACCCTTTTCTCCTAATAAAAGTATGTATGAGTTTTCTTTCCATCACTTATTATCTTGCCTAATTTTTTTTTCCAATTCGTGAGCTCCTAGACAGTTTTGGAAAGTGCTTTATGCACCTATGGGGGATTTGCTTAGATTTAGTAAGCCTTCTTTTGACCAAATTCGAATGGCATCCTTATGCATTCGAATATCTCATGTAATTATTTATTTTGGTATCCTATGAATTCACAGGGTTGGCTATTGTACACTTATTCAATACATATTAGTGTTCTGCTCCATATTCAGTCTCCTTTTGTGAGTAATTTGCATGTGTAATTGGCAATTGTTGTGAGTGTAATTATGCTAACACCTGGGTTCAATTTCCACATACATCTATCATACCTAATTCCTTTTCATGGGTCTATGGTGGTAAGATCCCAAGGTGGATGGAAGCCCAAGATAGTACTCTAGACCTCATGGTCCTTCGTTATTTAGATAGTTTTACAAATGAATTCAATGTGGGCTTGAAATTGGCTTCTCTTTATACAATATATCAATAATTAAAGAATCTCAACTTTAATTAAACCACACATGTTTTCCCACAAGAAATTCTTGACTCTCAAAGACCTTTCAATTATCCACATTCTTATGCTTCAAAGCATCAAAAATTGAGCTGGTTTATTATAAGCAAAAATAAATGAATCAAAGTAAATCTGAAAAAAAGAAACAAACTAAATGGAAACAAGAAAATAAAGGAAAGGATTTATGTATGTACAATGAAGTTCCCATAACCTAAGTGAAGTATTGTTTGAGAACAAGGTCATTTACGAGAAGGTTCTCTTCCTGCCCTATTAAATATTGCAACTTATAAGTTGAGGGGCCAAGTTTCTCAGCAATATGATATGATCCAACCCATAGATGTTGAAATTTTATGTGTTTTCCCCTCTCGTCATGTGGGTGATCCCACTTTAATACCAAGTCAAATATTTCAATATCTCTCTTCCTGTACTTTGTTTATCAAACCATCTCTTATCAATGTCTTGATGTTGTTTAAACCTATCTTTCGACCTTTTTCTGGACTCTTCAAGTTTTAGCAAAGTGTTAATGCATGCTTGAAGGATTTTGCTACCAGATCCCCATGAGGCTTGAGCTAATTGCAAGGATGGGAGCAGAATGTTCGGGGTTAAAATAGCTTCCTTTCCATACACGAGAGTATAGGGAGACACTCCTAAGGACTTCTTTAGGGTGACCCCATCTGCCCATAGTGCATTTGGAAGGGTTGTGTTCCAATTTCTTTGATTTTCAATAACGTTTTTCTTTAAAATTCGAATGATATTTTATTTCGTTGACTCTCCTAACCCATTTCCCTGAGGATAATAATTTGTTGAATAATGTAATTTAATTCCCTTTTCATCAACAAATTCAGTTATCTTGACAGATGAGAAATAAGATGAATAATTAAAAACAAGGGAAGTTGGAACCCCAAACCTAGTCATAATGTTCTCTTGCAGAAAGTTGATAACCACGTCCTTGTTCACTTTGTGCAACATAACTGGTTCAACCCATCATGTGAAATAATTTGTAGCCGTAAGGATATATCAATGGTGTAGTGAAGAGTTTAGATCGATTTCCCCAATGATATCTATGCCCTATTGTTCAAATGGATATGAAATAATAACAGGTTGTAATGGCTCAGATTCTTTTGACAATCTACCACCACTCCTTTGGCATATACCGCATTTTCTTGCGTAAGCATGAGCATATTTGAATAGCGTTGGCCAATAGTAGCCAGCTCTAAGAATATTATGAGCAGTAGTATCTCTAGAGAAATGTCCTCATGCAATCCTGTTATGCAATTATTTAACTACTTTGCATGTATATTCCTTCTCAATACACCTAAGAAAAAATCCATCATAATTTTTTCTGCAAATTATTCATTAATTATTTGATAAGCATCTGATTTCAATGTAGCGCCCTTCTCTGCTTGAAGTTCCAATGTTCAAGTAGATGTCCTTGTTGAAGATAATGCACTAAATCTCGATACCGTGGCCCGGGAGCAGTGAAAATGGGACATACATCAATAAACTTTAATTATGCATCATTTTCCCATTCATAATCCTCACTAGCATGACCTTATGTAATCAACTTGCATAGTCCCTGACCCTTAATGATAGTAGCTTGTTTGAATTCTAAATCATATTCTTGCAATTTTGTCACCCATTTTCCTCTTTGCTCACCCAATTCTTTCTGTACGAAGAGGGACCTAACAGCCAGATGAGGAACAATGACTTTAGTTCTATTTTTTAAATATAAGTTCTAAATTGTTTCACCGCTTTAAAAACTGTGTGATCTTGTTTATCTAGAACAAGATAATTCAATTCATCCCCTTGTAATCCAGTGCTCATAAATCATATTGGGTATTCATCACCCATTTCTCCCTTCTACATGAGCATCGCTGCAAGAGAGTTATCTGAAGCACAAGTATACAGAATAAAATATTTTTCAAAGTCAAGACTCTTTAGAAAAGGTACATGAGCTATCATTTCTTTGATGTCTTTAAAATAAACCTTCTCAACATTAGTCACTTCAATTACATGCTTTTCTTCACCATTTTCTGCAAAGGTTTTACAATCTAAGCAAAATATGGTACAAACCTTCGAACAAAATTTAATGTGCCCATGAATGACTGCATAGATTTTTTTTGTGGGGCAAGGAAATTTGTGATATAAATTCAACTCTCTCTGGGTCAATTGAGATCCCCTTCTTAGAGATGATATGACCTAACAAATTTCCCTCCAGAACCGTGAAAATGCTCTTCTTAGGATTCAAATATATGCCATACTTTCTACAGTGGTCAAATATCTGTTTCAAGTTTAAAATGTGGTCCTCTATTTTCTTGGAGAAAATTGTCACATCATCTAAGTATACCACTACACAGTGGTTGATTAATCCACAAAATGAAATGTCCATAACCCTCTGAAATGTAGCTCTGCCATTGATGAGACCAAATGGAATTCTTTTGTAAGAAAATGTTCCCCACTTCATGCGAAATGTAGTCTTCAGTCTATCCTATTCGGCCACTAACACTTGATTATAGACTAAAAACCCATCTAATAAGGAGAACAATTTTGAACCTATCACCATCTGAAGAATTTGTTCCATTGGTGGAACTGGATAATTATCTTTATCTGACTCTTTGTTCATATTTTGAAATTCAACACATAACCTTATCTCTCCTGACTTGTTTTGTACTAGAACTAAATTATCCACCCATTCGTAATGTCGAACTCTAAATATAATATTCACATCTACCAACTTCTTTACCTCGTTTTGGATTAAAGGCTCCAAATTTGGGTGCATTTTCCTAAGGTGTTGCTGGAATGGTTTTACACGTGTATTGATAGGAATTATATGTTGAATGATGCATGTGTCATACTTTTTTATATATTCATATGTTCGGGAGAATATATCCTTATATTGATGTACCAATTTGATGAATCGGTTCCTTTCACCAGGCGAGTAACACTTTCCCAAATTTACATACTTGGGTTCATCTTATGTCCCTAAATTTATCAGCTCATATTGCATAGATGAACTATTGGTTTTGACGTTGGCTGTATTTCTGAATTTGTTATACATATCAAACATTCCCTCAAGTGTCCTTACTCCTTTGGGCATGAAATTTCCTTTGGTCAGCTCTCCATTTTGTAAATCTGTCTGATGTTCTTCATCATCAATCACAAATCATTGAAAACTTTATTATTTGTCTGAAAATTTATGATCTCCTCATCATCATCAAACAACCTTAGGTTGGTGATATTATCAGCTATTGATGGCCTAAAAATAAGTTCAATGGAACTCTTATGACTAGTTGGAACTAACCTGGAAGCAAAAGTGGATAATAAATCAGCTTCATCATTTTGTAATCTAGGAATTGAATTTATATTAAAAGCATTAAAATGTGCTATCAACTTCCATACTTCATATTTATATCCTTTTAGGTGTGGATATAAATAGTGAATTGTGTCTCTAACTTGCCTAACCACAATATCAAAATCACCGAAAACTTTTAAATTTTTGGCATTTAGTTCAATGGATTTCTTCAGGCCCTAGACTAGAGCTTCATACTCAGTTGTATTGTTTGTGCATTCAAACTCTAATCTACAAGAGAGAAATTTTTTATTCTTATTAGGATCAATCAGGATGCAAACCACTCCTAACCCCTCTTTTGTTTTAGAACCATCAAAATATAAAAACCAAAATCTATTTTCTAAAACTACTTGTTCATCATCATTTCCTATGTTAGTGACTAAATTTACTATATTACAGTCAATATCATTAGTCTGTGAAAATAGAAGGATATCAGACTATGTGTCTGATTCATAACTGACTTCTTCGGCTTGGTATTTCCTTGGTTCGAGCTCTAAAAAGTAGTTTCCCAAAACTGAAGATGATAAATTTATCAGTTCATTATTTTCTTCCAAATGGGTTACATTCTTCTTCATATGCGGTTCACTTAGAATATTAATCTGATTTTGACTATATTTGTATGGTAGACACATGTGAGACTAGTCAGTTGCAAAGTAACCATTTATCTTCATTGACCAGTCCATGCTTAAAATTAATCCATAAGCTTCTGGTATATCTACCACCATAATATCTATGAACTGGCATACTCTAGGATATGCAGACAATCAAATTAACACATCCTTTATCTTCCCTATAACTTTAACAACATACCTGTCCAGTTGAATGATCCAAGAATTGGATGGTGTTGGTTGCCCATTAATATTCTTACAAATAAAAAATGGCATAACATTAGAAGAGGCTCCAGAGTCTAACAAACAGTTATGTACACTGTGATTAAAAATTTCAAATGATAACAAGAAAGGTAAAGTCTGAGATTTAGATTTTCCACCAATGCTTGCTTCGTTAACCTCAATATCAGATTCAATGGATTCTGAAGTACTGTTGGGTTGTGGATCAAAGGCTTCCAATAGCTTCTTTCTTTCATATTATTTGGGAGAATCCACAACAACAAAGTGACTAGGTCGACGTTTCAAAGCGGAAATCATCTGAAACCAACAACCACAGAAATCTGGAAACAAAAGTTTATTTCTTGTCGTGGTAGATTACATAATTCAATTAAAGAGATATTTCTTTATTTCTCTTAATGGCTTCTACAATATCATACCCCATGTCATATTCTACAGAACCTTTCTTAGTACTCTCTTTTTATTTGCTAAATATTTCATAGGTTTCTTAGCTACTAGATTTGTTTCGTTTATATTTCCATGATAAGTCTTAGGTTTCAGTTGAGTAGTGTTGATCATTTTCTTCATCGTTTCTTTTACCTTCTTTATTTTAGGAAGCACTAAACTTTCATCCACCACCGGTCCCCTACTCCTAGTTGTAAAATTTACAGATGACACTTGAACTTCCTCACTATGCTCTTATTCGCTCAAACACAATCTTGGTGCCCAATCCCATAACACCATAGTGTTTTCTTCATTGATTTCTTGATTCATTTGTTTGGTTTTCCTCTACCTCATGCTCTGTCAATTGGGAATCTAACAATTGATTCATAACCAGAGTCATCGAATTTATCCATTGTGGGAAACGTCTTTCAAAATGATGTTCCTGATGAAAAGTACAAAAATGGTCCATGCTGACTTCATTAAAGTTTAATACAATAGAATTAATTAAAGGCGGTTGAGGCTGTCCTCCTTCCTCTATTTTCTTGTAATAAGGTTTGAAATACTATCTAGATGAACTAGCTCCCTTGTCCTTTTCCAAGTACACTATCTTATTTGATAACTTTTGTACCATCTTGACTACATTCTCTAACACATTCGAGTGTTCTTCCTTGGGTCTGGTTAAAAACAAATGTTTCTTACTAGCTATTGGTTTTACTTCTGGTTCTGAAGTGTGCTTTTCTATACTATTAAGATCAGCTTCCACCTTGTTGGATTTGTCATAATTCTCTACCATTGTGGGCTTAACCTCTCTTTTCACAAACATTGATATAGGTGGATATAATGATGTAGTATAATATTCCACCAAGGATGCTTCAATTGGTTTTGTGGCAGCACTAAAAATGCTCAAAAGAGTAGTAAACATTTGATTGAAATCCTAGTTTTTTTCTTTCTTTTCCATTCTCATAGACAGTAACTCTTTCATAAGTGTAGACATAGTTTTCTGATTACCGAATTTTCTTTTAAATACCCTTTAGAAAGTATCCTAGTTTTCTATTGAATTGGCTTGTAGGCTAAAAAACCAAGAATATGCTTTAGGATCAAAAGTATATGGAAACATCCTGTATGCAAAATCTTCATGCTCAACATTTAAAATATCCAGAGTAAGGTAAAAAAATTCAAATGGTCTTCTGTAGAAATACCTTTTCTGGGGTCAAATTTTGGTATCACTTGTTCTGGATGCTTAGGCAAATCATGCAAAGGCACAACCATATTAAGTGGTGTTCTATCCCTCCATGCTGGTTGATTAAAAACAACCATAACTCGAGGTGGAGAATGCGGTGGAGACTGTGGAAAAAACTAAGCTATAGGAGACTCTGGTCACAACTGATCAAGAGATTTTGTAATTTCTTGGATAGAAAGACCCACCATTTCTTTCAAATTTTCAACAAGGATTGTATGTTTAGTATAAGAGATTGCTTTCTTGGAAGCATGTCTTCTTGGTAATGCATGGATGACTTTAAATCCTCCAATTTTCTTAACGTACGATCTTGTATGTCTTCAAAAGTGATCAAATTCTTCGAATGGCACAACATACAAATGTTCTAATTCTTCTTCTTCAGAACTCACCTTTTCTTTCTCTTCATATTCAAGATTGAAATCTTCAAGGAAAGGCATTTCAGATGTTGTTCCAGTAGGGTATTTTCTTACAAACGGATTTCCTCTTCCAACCATGCACTGACGACCCTCCTTCTAGCGCCAAATCTATTCATGCCTGGAAAATCTCCAGGTACTGATAGCAAGGGTTCTCCCCGGTAATCGATCCCAACTAGACCGTCCACCGTTTAGTGTGGGGAACTCGTCTGGTTAATGGTCCAACTACCATATATTTTAAATTTGTTTGAATCTTTACTGGTTATGGCCCGATCCACCGTTTATGTGATTTTATTCAAATAAATGAAGGAGATGCAAATGCCTAAACTAAATGCATGCAATTGACGAACATGAACCCCACAAGTGATGCATAGCTTCTTACCTCATGTCTAATCATTCCTGCTTCTCAATCACTTCTTTAAATATGAATCTAAAAATATCTATTTTATTCTATTTTATTTTAGTCCAATCTATTATATCCCCGTAGGGAGAAAATTTGAAAGAAGTAGAGCAATTTGTTGTAAGTATTCATAATAATATTTTAGATAACTATTTTAATTTTCTATGTGTATTCACAGTAGAAATATGATCAAAGATAGATTTGCAATAATAAAAAATTCATTACTTGATTCATACACCAAATTTTGTATAGAAATAAAAACCATTCATCATCGAAGAAATAGTTCAATAGAAGTCAGAACGATCTCACAATTTGTACAGAAGCAAAATAGAAGTAATTCCACATTTGAGATTCCATACATTCCATGCGAATTCCAGTGCAATCATTTCCCAACAAATAATTCCTTCTTTATTAGCAGAAAAAATGAGTTCTCCTTACAAAATAATTCAGCCTCCTTGTGCTAGCAAAAATCCCCTTAACTCTAGTCTCTACCTTTATTTATAATACATTCACAATTTCACATCTAATGACCTATCAAATACCTAACCCTAGAAATTCCAAAAAATTTTCTTTTAGTGCTATATATGAGAAAATGACAAAATAAACAAAAGGAAAAAATATTGTCAAGTGGACCCATCCAAGTTTGAAATGTATTCTCCCTGAGCATTGGCTTCCTCAGCGATAACTTTGAAATCTATCGGCTCTAGCACTTGCATGGTCACTTCGTGCATGGCCAACTGTGTCTCTACATTTTTCACTTTTGCTGGATTTAATCTGTGGCATGTCTTCAAAAACATAATTGCTGACATAAGCTTGTGCAACCCAAGTCCTAACATATTCCTCATTGTTAACTTCCATTTTCTGAATGTACTGCACATCCTCATGTAGTCTATCTTGTAGAGATGTCATATGATGGTCCTTGTCTAGGAGGTTGGTGATATTTGCAGCTAAATAAAGCTGGCATTTAGCATGGACCTAGCGCATATTTTTATAAAACTCCACACATTGTTCTAGAGTCTTGTCAATTTCATTATTCAACCTTACAGAAGCTTATCTGCAAAACTCCATGAGGGCCATTTCTATTTTTAGGCCTTCTATTGTCTTTTGCAGCATGTGTTCAGGAAATTTTGAATTGGCCTATAACTAGGTCAACTGGATTTGAACCTTTCCTGCAACTTCTATTAGCCTTGTTCTAAAATCAAGTGAATCTGCTGCAATTTCATTCAATCTTGTTTCTGTCATCTTTACCTTATATATTTCACCTGAAGGATTTACTTGAACTTGTTGTATCCTTTTCCATATGCTGCAGGTCTTGTCATGGAACGAAGTGATGTCCATCTACCTTTCATTGGCTACCTTGAGATGAGTTTCAAGAGATCCCACCTATTTGAACGGAGTGATGTCTAGCTCTTCTATTTGGGTTTTTAGCTCTCCTACCAATTGGCTCTCTGCAGACTCTTTTGCTTCTACCTCTGAAATCTTGGCTTCAAAATATTTCTTCTCTCCTTGCATAATCATTACCTATACTTCCAGGGCATCGTTTTCTACCTCCAAAGATTGGTATTCTCTTTGGATACATTCTTTTTCTGAGAGAATAGCATCATACTTTCTTTTCAGCTCTATGCCTTCTCCTCTTATCTTGACTAGAGTATCCTTTAGCTTGAACATTTTATCCTTTTGATGCTCTGCATTTTCCATTAACCGGTCTATGTTATCAATGATGGCTTCTGTAGCTGCTACACTCATAGGTGCCATGAACTTATGGTCTTTATGAGTACCCTCCATGACGGTATTTTCGGTTACTGTGATCACGTCCTCTTGCGCTCCCATCTTCAATCGTTTCTCTGATCTCCTAGTGATAGTTTTAATTCCCTTACAAAAAAAGATGGTATCTAAACAAGCCACGGTGTACTGCTTAGATGAAGTGAAGGGAGTAAGTCCAAGTTCTGGGAAAGTAATGTGGCCACCTATGGTTGTGCCACCTGATGAAGAAGGAGGATCTATCAGGTTGTTCCAAAGATGCTTCTCGATCCAATTCTTCTCTGACCTTGTCCTCCTATTCCCTTTTTTCTTAGTTCTCCATCCTCCTCCTCAGCTTCCTTTTGTTTTCTTTCAACCTCTTCTTTCCTTAATCTTTCTCCTTCTTATTTCTACCTCTCAGCCTCTACTGCTTGTTTCTGCTTCTAAGCCTCATCTACTAGTTTCTTTTTAGCTTCTTCCCTTTGCTTTCTCCTTGCCTTGTCCTATTTTAATTTTAATCCCTCTTCCTTTTGGCTCTGCATCTTATTCTCTATTACACTGTTGCTACTAGTGCCACCTTTCTTCTTGAACTGCTTGCTTAACTCGGTCAGATTCCCAACGTTTATATATACCTCTTCATCCTTATCGAAGTGATGAGAGTATTCATAGAGTATCCCAATGATCATGCAATGCTCTGCAACTTTTCCAGTTGCGTCATTTTTATGGAAACTTTTCTCCCCAAAGTGAAAAATTTACAATCCTTTTACGAACTCGGAACCACTTTTGATTTTGGTGAATTTTTAACCCCCTATGCAAAAAGGTAGTGGTGGGAAGGTTTAATTATTCATGTCATAGAAGAATTTAACTACTCCATTTATGAATACTTACCTGACTACTTGCTTATGGACTACATAGTCCATGGCATATTTGGGTAGTAGTGATGCAGCTTTGGAGCCTCCATACATTCTGCAGTAGGTTCCTTATTGTGAGAAGAATTAATCTCCATATTCACAGATAACCTCCATGGTGTTATCGGACATCCAGTTTGGATCCTTGAGGAAAATCATCTCATAAAGGGGCATCAGGAATTCCTCACAAATAATCTAGTAGAAACCTGCATACCTGTGTTCTCAGAGAATTTAATAGGAAACATAAATAGGGATCTTGGTGTGTTTCCAAGAGCATCCAAGCTTGGGGAGTGGGTGTCTACACAGAATTCATTCGATCGGGTAAGAGTTTTAGAATAATCAACCCATAGTTACCTACCTTAGACATTAATTAAATCATTTTTGTCTTATTACCTAGTCTCCTAGATTCCACTCTATGCTAGTTGCCTTCTACATGTCATAGAATTCAACACTTGCTAAAACTGAGTCATGGAGTGCTTGGAAAACCTCTTGTCAACCAAATTTAGCATGTCTACTTTATTCTATATCCTCCAAAGTGCATATCTACTTTTTCTGTAAAGCTTCCTGTTTTATTGAGAATTAAGGCAAAAGGAAAAGCTAGACTAGGTGTAGTTGACTTGTTTTTTTCCCACATCATCCTCCATCCTTTTCTCCTAATAAAAGAAAGTATGAGTTGTCTTTCCATCCCTTATTAGCTTTCCTACTTTACTTTTACAATTCCTGAGCATCTTAGTGGATTTGGAAACTGCTTTATGCACTTATGGGGGATTTGACTAAATTTAGTAAGCCTACTTTTTGACTATTTCGAATGGCATCCTTATGCATTAGAATATCTCACATAATTCTATATTGTAGTAGCCTATTAATTCACAAGGTTGGCTATTGTACACTTATTCAATATAGATTAGTGTTATGCTCCAATTTCAGTCTCCTTTGATGTTAATTTTGCATGTTTGATTAGCAATTTTGTCAGTGTAATTGTTCTATCACTTGGGTTCAATTTCCACATGGTATAAGAGCCTTTGTATATCAATTTGTCTATTTCCATATTGCTATTGCAGGTTCGATATCTTGACTAGGAGCATATTCTGTTGTCTGAAGGGCACAGTTTCCGAGCTATGGACCAATCTCAAAAGATCATCTTGACTCCATTTAATTTCTTTGAATGGAAAGATAATATGGAGATATTGTTGAGAGATAAAGGTCTCTACAGGGTTACTATGGTAACTAAGGCAGATCCCAATGCAGCTACAAAGAAAATCAAATGGCACAAAAGGAGGGATGAGGCCTATGGTCTTTTGTGTCTGAGCATTTCAAGAGACCTCCTCTTCCATCTTGATGGATTGAAATCACCTAATGAGGTGTGGGACAAGCTTGTAGAGATTTTTGGTAAGAAATATGAGATGAGAGGACATCAAATTGAGAATGACCTGATCTCCTTGAGTCCCAGTAGCTTCGACTCCTTTCAACTCTATTTTTCCAAGTTTAAAGCCCTTTTTTTGTAGCTAAAACAGTGTGGAATTGAAAAGAAGGAAGAGAAACTAGTTTTGGCCATACTCTCGAAGCTTGGACTTGAATATTCAGTGTTTGTTTCAACCTTCCATGCCACCAAGTTGATAGCTCGAACCTGGAAGATGCCTAAGCTTGCAAAGTTCATGGAATCCCTCACACAGGAA
The DNA here is from genome assembly GCA_001517045.1 of Pseudotsuga menziesii. Classification (NCBI taxonomy): domain Eukaryota; kingdom Viridiplantae; phylum Streptophyta; class Pinopsida; order Pinales; family Pinaceae; genus Pseudotsuga; species Pseudotsuga menziesii. Next base: position 29,401 of record LPNX010524385.1, read on the forward strand.
CAAGATAAGTTGGTGATGATGGGCACCATCAAACCTTCGAAAGACCAAGATTTGGTTGTTGGAGATTCAAGGGTGGATTAGAAAATCAAGAAAAAATCTAAAAATCCACCTGAGCAAAAGAGAGACAAGGAAAAGTCTCAAGAGGAGCCCCAAGGCTCCAAGAAGAACTTCCAGAAGAAGAAGAACAAAGGAGAAATGAGCAAGTGTGCATACTGCAGTAAGGGCTATCATCCAAAGAGCTCTTGTATGAAGAAGCAAATTGACATGTTGACCCAACTCCTGGAGAAGAATAACATCTCCCTTCCTGATTGCTCAAAGAAGAGGGAAGGATGATCAAATTCAAATGACAGAGAGAGAGTACATGCTTTCGTTGCTGGCACATCAAGCTCACCTAGCTTCATCATAGACTCTAGAGCTTCTAGACATATGGTTTCGACAAAAGAGGCATTCTCCTCTCTTGACATGTTGAAAGCTCCACCAATAGTTTTGGGAGATGACTCTCTCATTGATAGTTTGGGGAAAGGAAGGATTGATATTAACGATGATAAGTTCAATAATGTGTTGTATGTTCCAGGTCTTGCCTCTAATCTCTTGTCAGTGTATCATATGACTCGCACTGGGTGTCCAAAGAAGGTCATATTCTCCCCTGATGATGTTGAAATCACTAATATTTTGAATGGTAAAGTCATAGCAAAAGGTGTTCTTGATCACACTTCGAAGGTATACATGTTTTCCCATTTTCTACCCTACTCAAACCCCTCTGCTCTTCTGATTCATGCTAATGAGGCAAGCAATATTTGGCATGAAATATTTGGCCATATTAACTACAAGTATCTTTCTGATTTGAGTGAAAAAGATATGGTCATAGGGTTACCAAAGATCAAGTTTTCCAAGGGAGTCTGTCAAGGTTGTATCCTAGGAAAACACCCAGAGCACAAATTTGAGAGAGCTAGTCATGAGAGAACCTATGCACCTCTTGATTTGATCCACAGTGACATTGCTGGTCCATTTCCTCATATGTCCATGAGTCAAGCCAAATATGCATTGACCTTCATAGATGAAGTTTCCAGGTATTGTTGGGTTTACTTCCTAAAGCATAAGTCTGAAGTTTTTGACCTCTTCAAAGTCTTTAAGGCCTTGGTTGAAAACCAGTCTAGGAGGAGACTCAAGATCCTCAGATCTGATCATGGTGGTGAGTATGTCAAGTATAAGTTCATTTAGTATTGTAAAGATGCAGGTATTCAGATGCAACATTCGATCCCTTACATACCACAGCAAAATGGTGTTGCTAAGAGAGAGAACAGGTCACTGAAGGAGATGGAAACCTCCATGATGGAGGCTAAGACTTTGCCACCAAAGTTTTGGGCCAAGGCTATAAACTATGTATCCTCTATCCAGAATAGGGTGCCTCATAAGCATCTTGATGGTATGACTCCTTTCAAATCTTGGAGTGGGCACAAGCCAGATGTGACCCATTTCAAGATTTTTGGCTCAAAGGCTTGGGCTAGAATTCCAACTAAAAAGAGAAAGGCTTTGCAGCCCCAAAGCCAAGAATTCCTATTTGTTGGGTATTCTAAATATTCAAAAGGGTACAAACTAATCAACTTGATCACTAACAAAGCTTTCATTGAAATAAGTGTTCAGTTCCAAGAAGAGCCTTTAGTAGTAGTTGAAGTTGGAGAGTCTTCTTCACCACCAGATCCATTGATTGTAAGTGGAGAGACTAATGAGTTTGCTGATTCTGATATGTCTAATAATGATGATTTGATTGCATATCCTGATAGTCCTACAAGACCAAAATGGGCATCAAAGACCATTCATGCAACTGGGGAACTAGATGGAAATCCTAGTGACACTAGGAGGACTAGATCTCAGTTTGAGAGTGCCCTTTGTATGAAAGATCCATTATTTGCTGAGAAGTGCTATCTGATGGTTGAATTAGATCCACAAAAATATGAAGATGCAGCACATGATACAAGATGGAAAACAACCATGAAAGAAGAATTCAGTTGGCTCCAGAAGAATAACACTTGGGAACTGGTTGATCTTCCCCCAGGGAGGAAGCTAGTTCAATGTAAGTGGGTTTTCAAGACTAAGTTTTCTGCTGGTGTTTCACCTTTGAAATATAAGGAAAGTTTGGTATCCAATGGATACTCACAAGTACATGGTATTGACTACAATGAAACCTTTGCACCAGTGGCAAAGATGGACTCCATAAGGCTAGATTTAGCCATTGCAGCTTCGAAGCAGTGGGAGGTACATCACATGGATGTGAAGTGTGCTTTCCTAAATGGAAATATCACTGAAGATATTTACATGAATCAACCTGAATGGTTTGTTTCTAATCCATATTTAGTGTGCAGGTTAAAGAAATCATTGTATTGGCTCAAGCAAGCCCCCAAGGCTTGGTATGCCAAGATTGATGGCTTTTTGTTGTCATTGAGTTTTGTTCGATGCAAGTTTGATCCTAATGTTTATTTGAATCTGATTCATGGTTCTTTGATGATTATTGTCTTGTATGTGGATGACCTTCTAATTATAGGAAGTTCAAAGAAAGATATTGCCTCCTTGAAGGATGCAATGAACCATGATTTTCTATGACAGATTTGGGATTGTTGAGCCAATTCTTCGGTCTTGAAATTTCTCAATCCCAAAATGGAATCAAAGTACATCAGTACAATTATGCCTTAAATTTGCTGAACAAGTTCAACATGAAATATTGCAATCCAAGCAACACTCCCTTCCTTTCAGGAGTTAAGCTTGAAGAAGCAGGTTCTTCTCCTATGGTAAATAATACACTGTATAAGCAGTTGATTGGGTGTTTGCTTTATCTTACACACACTAGAACTGATATATCTTATGCAGTTAGTGTGGATTTGAGATACATGGATCAGCCTCATGAGATCCACTAGAGAGCAGCCAAAAGGATCCTTGACTTTGTTCAAAGAACAAGAACTCAAGGGATCTTCTACAAGGATAAATTTGATCTTGATTTGATTGGGTTTACTGACAGTGATTGGGCAGGTGAAAACACAGATCGAAAGTCAACATCAGGATATGTGTTCATACTTGTATAAGGACCAATCAGTTGGTCAAGCAAGAAGCAGATTTCCATAGCACTCTCATCTACAGAAGCAAAGTATAGAGGAGTTGTAAATGCAGCAACTCAATGTTTGTGGTTGCAGGGAATACTTGGTGAATGTGGATTTGAATCAGAGTTTTCAACTATTATCTATTGTGATAATCAGAGCACCATTTGAATCTGCAATGATCTAGTTCAAAGACAGAGAACCAAACACATTTACATCCATATGCACTACATCATACATCTTGTGCATGATGGCACCATTCACCTACTCTTTTGTGCATCTTCAAAACAAGTAACAGGCATCTTCACCAAAGCTTTTTGTGAGAAGATATTCAGCAATCTCAAATCATTGCTGGGTATTGTTGATCATGCTATGAAGCATGATTGATGACAAGACTTTCAAATTTTGTTTTATTGTCCATGTTTAAGGGAGGATTTTCCCACTAGGTTTTTGCCTCTTTCCTTGGTTGAATGGACAAGGAGTATGTAAAGGGTGACTAAGACTTGTTGCTAGGCCCTATAGTTTTTTGATATTTACTAATGAATTCAGGCTTAAGGGAGGGTGTTAGAATAATCAACCCATAGTTACCTACCTTAGACAAATATTAAATCATTTTTGTCTTATTGCATAGTCTCCTAGACTCCACTCTATGCTAGTTGCCTTCTACATGTCATAGAAGTCAACACTTGCTAAAAATGATTCATGGAACACTTGGGAAATCTATTGGAAACCATATTTAGCATGTTTTCTTTATTCCAGATCCTCCAAATCCCATATCTGCTTTTTTTGTAAAGCTACCTGTTTTATTGAGAATTAAGGCAAAAGGAAAAGCTAGACTAGGTGTAGTTGACTTGTTTTTTGCCCACATCATCCTACATCCTTTTATCCTAATAAAAAAATGTATGAGTATTCTTTCTATCCCTTATTATCTTTCCTACTTGACTTTTCCAATTCATGAGCATCTTAGTGGATTTGGAAACTTCTTTCTGCACCTATGGGGTATTTGACTAGATTCAGTAAGCCTACTTTTTAACTATTTCGAATGGAATCCTTATGCATTTGAATATCTCATGTAATTATATACTAAAGCAGCCTATTAGTTCACAAGGTTGGCTATTGTACACTTATTCAATACAGATTAGTGTTATACTCCAATTTCAGTCTCCTTTAATGTTAATTTTGCATGTTTGATTAGCAACTTTCTGAGTGTAATTGTTCTATCACTTGGGTTCAATTTCCACAAAGAGGACATGTAAAATCCATCCCTATTCTGAGTTAAACCTCCCTGCACAGTAGTGTTATAGCTGATTTCACCACTCTAGGTGAATCACACTTTGTATGGCCTACCCTTGTCCCGCTGCAGACTCCTTAGACCCCATGGACCATTTTTTGTCCTTTAATGTTTCCTTGATCATCCCTAAAAACATGTGAAAAATGACACACGCGACTTTTAAACCTATAATCACGTATATACGTGGGTTTGTCCACTAAAACCGCGTACATCAGGATGTGTACAAAATCCAAATCCTTTTGGAGTTTTCCTTGACATGGATCCGACTCATGTGACTCCTAGCATTCCCTATGCCTTGAGATCGCTCAGATTCGACCTTTCATTACCCCTTTGAAAAGCTATATAAGGAACCCCTTGGTACATTTAAGGCAAGAAGAGAGACTTGAGAGCAAAGAAACTATAGTGCATTGTTTCCAGAACGTATGCTTGAGTCTGCATCCCTTTCTCCCTTGGAGCACTAGTGTGTTCTTCCCAAGCTTGCCTTTTGCTTGTGAGCTTGCTATCTAGAGATGGAGGATTGAGGTGGTGGAGGCCCAAGTGGGGGATTCAGTTTTTTCGCTTCACAGACGTGCCGTCAGAGGTTGTATCTTGTAATCTTTGATTTATATTAATAGAAATATCTTTTCCTGTCCAATAATGTGTGTTTGAGTGAATATTTTATCTATTGGATTATGTCAAATGCTTGTACATTATTGATTATATATGCTGGAATAGATCTAACACCATGATGTATATAATGCTTGTATTATTTACTTGTTGTTGAGGAAGTAATCTATCAATTCAAGCTGAACTTGGAAAGCTCAATGAGGATCTACTTCAACCATCTGAAATAAGGTACGAGGTTTGATCCTTTAGTGTTAGACATTTAATTTCTACTGCATATTAGAAAGGATTGATTTCTAGAGTCAAGTTGTCTGTTGTGGTACCCCAAGCCATAGGAATTTCTCTCTGTAATAGAATTGGTGACTCCACTGGCGACTCCATAGAATTGTGCATTTCACGTAGTAGCATACCCTTTTTTCATGGACACAATGCATTTGCATTGATTGTTAGGTGTGCATTTTACTTCATGTTGTGTCATAACACCATTAGTTGCACGGTCATATCCTTATTTTGAGTAATAAACCAATTAAAATCAACGCTAAATTAAAATGAATTACACTCTTTTCTTTTCTAGGTTGCACCAACAAGCTTAGGTTTTAGGATCTTGGAATAGTTCATTGTAAGTAAATTCTCCAAGATCACTAAACAACAACATGTATGTGTCTGTCCAGGTGAGTGTGTGAAATCCTTGGTATAACCAATGTTTCTCAGGATCCTCCTCTCAAAAGGGAGTTAAACACGAGGCAGTGTGAGAGGTTATTGATTGGGATGACCCCTAGTAATAACTGAGTAGCACCAGAGATATTTCCAGGATTGTATTCGTATCTGGGGGCTCTTTCAAGAGTTTCGGGCTTTGCTACCCTGCCCATACGGTCAATCCCGCCTACGACTGTCTACCTAAGCATTGATTATATTGAGGTGACCTTAGTGGCCTTAACTAGGATATCGAAGGGGTACTTTCCAAGGGTTATTCTACGGGTGTCCCAGCCAGGTAGAGGTCAGAAAGCATAGTCGCTTTATGTGTTGAAGCTGAGGGCCACTATAATTGGTTACGTAACTCCGCTTGTAGTTTATGGGAGTTTCGAGCCTCTCCTAGGGGAGACATACCTGCTGCATTTGGGAGCTCACATATCCTCCCCTTGTTTTGCTTGTATTTTGGCTGTAGATTTTCTTAGGAGTGTGCTCTTTGTGCACTAGTTGGCCTTTGGGATCATGGTTAAATGAGTATATTTATGCTCTCTTGATTTTGGGTCCTTTTATTTTCGGCATGCTTTGTATTCTATCACCCATCCTTGGTCCTAGTACGGACCTTGGTGTTAGACTTGGGGGCATCACATCCCCTTATCGTGCTCATAGATTTGTGAATGGTCATATTCCATCCTCTACTCCACTTGTGGAGGATTTTTATTCCTTTCGCTCAGTCTTTACACCGGTGGTCACCCTCACGAGGGTGGTAGTGGATGTGTGAACATTGGATCTACACCTTACTTTCCCTTTTATGTCCCATTGTTCACCGCATTGTTTCCTTTGGGTGCAGTTGTCATGATCATTCCTCCCTGTATCCTATAGTTTGGATTCTTTATTGACTATTTTGGGTTGTTTTGGACTAATATGGTTGTCTTGTAGGGTCCAGTTTTTGGACACTCTCTCTGAGGTTTCGACTTGTTCATTCCTATCTCAGGTATCATGTCTAAACTAGCATATAGGTTAGGTTTCATCACCATTTTCATTTTGCATAACCCTATGACCATCTCATCATGACCTTAGGTACGAACCCACTCTATTAGGTCATGAAACCTTCTTGATGCTTTAGAAGTGGCATGATATGAGTGGTAGAGCTTCACCTTACATGGGTACCCTAGTTAGCACCTTATTTGCATTTGGTGCCCATGTTGACATTTTATCTTTAGGGTGTGGGAGTCTGTTGTATAGTACTACCATGACATTTCGCAAGAGCCTCATACCCCTCTTGATCTTTTGCTGGCCTATTTCCCTCAGGAATCCCTCATATCAAGTTGTGAATGCATTATCATGAGCTTTTCCTGCCTTATTGAGCTTTATGTTGGCTTCCCTGACATTTCGTTTTAGCCATATAGCCTGAGCTTTTCTCATGTCTAACCATGCAGAGCCATTGTTTATATCCTTTGCAGCTTGATTCCCTTTTTACCGGGAGGGGATTTTCCCCCGAGTGTCGATATCCTACACATGTATCCTTGCATTGAGCATAGGTATGTTCCACTACTTGGAACTAGTTTGTTTTCCCTTATGTCACTCATCTCCTCCTAGTATGTAACTATAAAGCTATTTTATTATTTTTTCAAGCTTTTTAAATAACTGAAAAAGTCCCAAAAAAAAACCAAAAAACCAAAAAGCTGGACAAGGAAAGATGTTATCTGTGGCAGCTGTCGAGTTGTGTCACCTTCAAACGGAGCACTCTATATCACATCCATTGGTTGGGTTATAGTTTGACTTTAGGAGTTGTACTTGTTTATCTGCGTTTATCTCCGCCGACTGGTTAAGCTTCCAATCCCTATCGAGCCTCTGTCGATGCCTCCTGTGTCGCAGAGATGTCCCAGTTTGTATATCGAGTCTATGCTACCTTCATTCAGTCACCATATGTCTTTATGCTCTTGTTCGAAGGAAGTTGAAGCCTGATTCAACCATTCCTCAGTTGTCTTGACCTTGCATGTCGGTCGTTCCCAGTACATTTAGTGGTTCGTGCACCTTATGATCGAGTCCTTCCACATTATACAGCTTTATTGAGTACCTTGTGTTGGATGATGGGGGATGCCTTAATTCCCTCCTTCCAACGGATTTCATCCCATCGACTTCAGATCATTTATTCTGGGATTGGAATCTAGAGTCATTTTGAGTGCCTTAAGACTTGTAGTCATCAGTGGCAGGTTCTCTCGCCATCGACAATTTTTTGGGAATACATCAATGTCCCTTGATCGATGGATCCTCTCAAGTGTTTGACCTCAACACATTTATTCACACTTGATTAGTTTTCACTCTTTTACCTTGATTCCCATTTTCATTATTGATGGGTGATCTCGCGTCTATTAACGGTATACATTAATGACCGGTAATCAGACTATGAACTACTATGCTCGACCTCGACACCTCTATTCGCATAGTAGGACATGTACTCGTAGCGGTTTTTGTAGAAGACTTTCCAGATTGGTGGCATCTCTTTTATGCTACCTCCTTGATCGTGCCAATGTTCATGAGATTTCAGTTCTCGTGACTTGATTCCAGTATATGTCAGATATTTCCAGCCACTGTGTATATCTTGATCTGTTATATCTTCAGCCATTATGGAGATCATGGTCCTTTGTATATCTTCATCATGGAGATTCTGATCTATGTATATTGTACGTGGCGATGACCACATATGTGATATCTTGTATCATGCCTATTCATGGCCATTGTACTCTTATGTATCCAGGACTGATATATCTATTTGTAGTTATGTGCAGAGTTGTATTAATGTACTATGCTGATTGGGTGGTTGGTCTTCCATTTGGGATCCTTCATCACTCCACTTCTGGGATGGACTTATAATGTATTTCGGCCATCGTATGACCCCTCTGACCTCACACATTATGGGGCATCTATTATAGCTGATTTCACCACTCCAGGTGAATCACACTTTGTATGGCCTACCCCTGTCCCGCTGTAGACTCCTTAGACCCCATGGACCATTTTTTGTCCTTTAATGTTTCCTTGATCATCCCTAAAAACATGTGAAAAATGATACATGCAACTTTTAAACCTATAAGCGCGTATATACGCGGGTTTGTCCACTAAAACCGCGTAAATCAGGATTTGTACAAAGTCCAAATCCTTTTGGAGTTTTCCTTGACATGGATCCAACTCATGTGACTCCTGGCATTCCCTATGCCTTGAGATCGCTCGGATTTTACCTTTCATTACCCCTTTGAAAAGCTATATAAGGAACCCCTTGGTACATTGAAGGCAAGAAGAGAAAATTGAGAGCAAAGAAACTATAGTCCATTGTTTCTGGAACTTATGCTTGAGTCTGCATCCCTTTGTCCCTTGGAGCACTAGTGTGTTCTTCCCAAGCTTTCCTTTTGCTTGTGAGCTTGCTATCGAGAGATGGAGGATTGAGGTGGTGGAGGCCCAAGTGGGGGATTCAGTTTCTCCGGTTCGCAGACGTGTCGTCAGAGGTTGTATCTCGTAATCTCTGATTTATATTAATAGAAATATCTTTTCCTATCCAATAATGTGTGTTTGAGTGAATATTTTATCCATTGGATTATGTTAAATGCTTGTACATTATTGATTATATATGCTAGAATAGATCTAACACCATGATATATAGAATGCTTGTATTGTTTACTTGTTGTTGAGGAAGTAATCTATCAATTCAAGCTAAAGTTGGAAATCTCAACGGGGATCTACTTGAACCGTCCAGAATAAGGTACGAGGTCTGATCCTTTAGTGTTAGACATTTAATTTCTACTGCATATTGGAAAGGATTGATTTCTAGAGTCAAGCTGTCTGTTGTTGTACCCCAAGCCATAGGAATTTCTCTCAGTAACAAGCATCTACACAGGATGTCAATCTATTCGCTATGATGTCTACCCAGTTGAACACAATGCCTTCAAAGGGTACATAATAAATTATCAGAATCCAACTTATTTTATACAGTATTCCATTTCTTGTCCTAAAATCCTATTCAACATCAGAGATATGATCCTGAAAGTGTTTTGTAAGCATGAGGACTCATATTCATCAGTTGTCTTTTGGCATATTTTTTTTCCTGTTTCCATCATATTTTTTGCACACTCCAAGATATCAATATCTACCTTTTCGACCCACTCATCGGTCATCATCAACTGTGTGAGGGGAATCTTGCAAGCCAAGTTTATGTAGGATGGAGTGAAAGAATAAAAATCTTCCCCCTCTATATTAGAAATAATCATTGTGAAAGGATTTGTTTGTGGAAAAATCCACCTGATGACTTCAAACCAAGGAAAAAGTTCTGGGTGTGTAGTGACCTTTGTAATTCCTGATTTTTTTATGTTTTGATACAAGGACATTTCTCCTAGATCAGCATTGGGGAAATTTTGGTCTCTAATCATTTGATATATCTCCCCCCATTTGAACTCTAGGTCCTCTCCTGTAATGGCCCGAGTGTCCTCAAATTTGATCTCAGTCCTAGAGATAATCTCCACATTTGAATCGACCTCGTTGGCCTTTGCTTTCTTCTTTCCACTCTTTCTAGGAATGGTGTGAGTTTATCATTTTCAAATTGTCTTTCGGGAGGTAATCCTTCTCAGTGAGAGAAGAATTTGTGAGATGATCATGGCGAAAAATGTCTTAGTAATATAGTGTTTATCTCAAATAACTAAAAGAATAAATGTGCATTATGGCATACAAATGAAATAACCCAGAATGAGAAGAAAAACTACTAAGTGTATGAATCACTGTTCTTTTGAAAAAAAGGGAGAGTGCAATCAATGTCTAGTGTTAGGATTAGAGAACATAGCTATATTTACCATTCTACTACTGGCCATTCAGAAACATTTTTGTGAGGTGGAGAGAGGTAATTTCTTAGAAGTTGCTTAGTCATTTATGCTTGTGACAATGGTGCATGTTTACAAAGTTTAAATGAAAACTCATTAGCCCATGTGTATCTTCTAATGTGTGAGTTACACCTTTCTATTATCATATCTCCTCCATCATTTCTTCGAGCACAATAATAGGTCATAACAAACTGAAAGCTGAGCATTTTACCACTTATTCTTTCAGGTATAAAGGTTAATTGATTTTACCCAAGTTAGAGGGCTTTGTAATCTTTGTTTTCAACTTCTTGTTTATTACGTTTAAACTCTCAAGGAAACCAGTTCTACTCATAACCTTATTTCCAAGAAAGGATATACCAGAAAGTAAAACCCCATATTAGCAAACAAAAAATCTTGAACATCTTAGTTTCGTTTAAAACAAAAAATCGATCATTTTGCTGTAACAACTCCCATTGGTCTTTCCACTCTATCGTGTTTACAGGGTGTTTGAAAACCCCTCCCGAGATAACCGCTATGGGGTAGAACATGGGTACGCACAACCAAAAATGTAAAAAAGGTCTATCTTTAGGCATAACATGTAAAACCAAACACCCGAGAAAACACAAATGAGTAGGTACTTTGGATAGGGAAGTTCTCTACATCCTAACCCGTAAGCGACACAAATTTTGGTATAAGAAAATGTCCTATCAGCTCGAGGAGGGGATTTTACCTAAGAAAACCACACATATAACTAGATTCCTAGCACGATAATCATGCAGAAGAGGCGCATCTTGTAGTATAAATCCGATGGAGAATAGGCATGAAAACAACCATGAGGCCCTAAGCTTAAAAAATCTTCAGGTAGGATGGTTGAACTGCAACAATAGGACCCTACGGGCCGATGGTTTTCTTCAACCGGGAAGGCACTGCAAAAAGATATAGGAAAAACTAAACATGGTATAAACCTTGCTAAAACCCTAAAAATTTACCCATATTTAAATCTATAAAAGAACAAAAGGACAAGAGTACGAGTTTATGCGCCTACCTGCCAACTATCGAGATGGGTACGATGTTGGTTGTAGTGCAAAATATCCACTTATCCTTTGGAAATTGGGATCTTCGAAATGATGTTTGCAGTAAAAACAAATAACACCCCCACATATATATGAAAAAATTGAAAAGCAAGTCTTTAATGCAGTGGTTGGAAAGCATTTAATGCAGTGTGGTCAAAACGTCATTTGGCGTCAAAACTTGAAAACTTGTCACGCGACATCGATGCATGTCGACAATTTTATCCAATTCTTCTGATACCATTAGCAGTGGAATGTGAATTCTCATGACAATATCAGTGTAAAACGATGAGTTCTTCCAACAGTGTCGACGGGAAACAATGAGCACAGGGACTTCACTTAGTGAACCTATCACATAGCACGTGCGATCGTGGGATATTAAAGAATACCCTTAATTTCCAAAGATATTTCCCCAAACTCTTTTTGTTGAAACCCCCTCCCAATACTTAAAACCTCCTCCCCACCCCTTTTTATACCTCAATCCTTATAAACCACCCTACCCACCCCCACCTTAAACCCCTCATCCCCCCCATACCTGCAATATATTGGTTCAATTTTTGATAATTTTAAAACCCACAATATGAACTAAAGTGATAGGATATTGGTCAATAAGTGAAGCCCCCGTGACAATGAGTTCCTCTGATACCATCAGCGAAAAATCATTGAATACTTCCGATGTATTTTTTCAGCAGAAATCTTGAAAGCTTGAAATTTGGGCCGTAATCTAATTTTGGCACTATTCGTTATTTTCTCCAATTGTATTGGAGGTAACTCATGATTTTATCTCGACATTGTTGGAGAGTATCGACGAGTTGCGCCAAAAAGGTGCCTCACGAAAAACTTATTCTTCTCAAACCGATACGTCGAAAAAACTCATCGGCTTCCTCTAATGTGTTGGAAAAACTTATCCAGTTCCTCTAACGTGTCGATAAAACTCATCGAGTTCCTACGATGTTTCTGAAAAATTCACTGAGTTCCTCTAATATATCAGTGAAAAAAATGAGTTTAACTTAGCCAAAAAAAAACTTCATTTTCAACTTTTTGAAAAAACTAATTGTTTAGGATGAATTTTCTAGGACTGAAAAAATAGTTTAAGTAGGTTTAAGATCATAAAAGTAAGGACGGACCCTAAAATATAAAAAAAATTGGGGAAGCAGTTGCAACATCAACAACTTTGTACCTTGATTCCCATTATCATTATCAGTGGGATATCTCGCGTCAATTAACGGTATACGTCAATGACCGATAATTAGATGATGGTCCATCATGTTCGACCTCGACACCTTTATTCACGTGATGGGACATGTACTAGTATCCGTTTGAATAGAATACCTCCAAGCTTGGTGGAATTCCATATATGCTACCTACTTAATCGTGCCAGTATTCATGAGATGTCAACTCTCATGCCCAGATTCTAGTGTTCTATCGGATATCTTCATTCAGTATGGAGATCTTATTTCACTGTATATTGTACATGGTGATGACCACATGTGACATATGTCTATTATGCTTATTCATGGCCATTGTACTATTATGTATTTGGGACTGCTACACTTCATATTTGCAATCACATGCTGAGATGTATCATAGTATTGTACTGATGAGTGGTTGGTTTTTCCACCTGGGAATTCATTACTCCACTTCAGGGATTGGTATAATGTATTTTGTCCATCATGTTAATCCTCTGACCTCACACATTAGGAGGCATCTATTACAATGGATTCTACCACACTTGGTAGATCATGTTTTTATGGCCTTCCATGTCCCTATGCAGACTCTTTAGACCCCCTTTGCTCAAAATAAACTTTGATGTTCCAAGAAATACCTTTAAAAATCCATAATTATTTCTATATGTAGGTCACAAGATTACATCCCACGTGTACATGCAGCGTGTCCCACTATGACCCACGTACATTGGGAAATGTGCCCAAAAAGAAAATATTTTTGAGTTTTCCTCAATGAGTCACAAATAACTTGACTATTGGATTTCCATATGCATGGAAATGCTTCGACTCAACCCTTCACTTCCTATTGAAAGGCTATATATTGAGCCTCTTGGATGCATTAGAGGAGGTGAACTTATGAGACCAAGGAAATTATAATGGATTTGTTCCCCATTCTTAGATGCTTGAGTATGCATCCTTTTGTCCTTTTAATGAGCCATTGATTCTCTTCCCAAGTTTTCCATTGTCTTGTGAGCTTTCCATTGATATGGAGGACTGTAATGGTGGAGGCCCAGGTGGAGGACTCGGTCTCTTGATTTTGACAAGGTGTCAAGAGAGTTTGTCACTTGTATCTCTGTTTATAGTCAATAGAAATATCCATTTATCATCCATTGTATGTGTGTAACTATGAATGTTCCTTATCCATGGATGTAGTTGCTTCAATTTATACATGTTGGTTTTATATATGCTAGAGTAGGCCTAACACATAAAATCTATCATGCTTGTCTATTTTGTTGTTGTTGAGAATGGAATGTAGGTGCAAGTGTGGTTGAAACGCTCAATGAGGATCTACTACAACCTTCTAAAATAAGGTACACATTCTATCCTTTAGTGTTATCTTTGTTTATCTCTATTGCATATGGAAATGGATTGATTTCTGGTGTCATACAGTCTGTTGTGGTCTACCCCAAGCCATAGGAATTTTTCTCTGTAACAACAGTCTTGATACAACAAAATAATTCAACATTGATACAACACAAGATCATCTCCAAAATTGGAACATTAGAGGAAATTTGAGGTAGATCATCATCTCATCATCACATTTTTAGATATTTCTTGAGTTTGGGGAAGCAACATCCATCAAAAGTATGCACTATGGGTACTCGTTCGATACATAATTTAATTTTGCATCTAATGAGTCCTCCCACTCGCAATTTGAGTAAAAACACAGGGATGAATGTTGAAAATACAAACAAAAAAGTAGTTTTTTTATGTCAAATATGTCATGTCAACCATTATGGTTGACTCATTTTATTGAAATTCTATTGTTTCTTGAATTCCAACTCACAAGAATTTATTGTTGACTCATTTTCTTATAAGGCCCATTTTAGACCCCAAATTTCCTCTAATGATCCATTCTCATAGGGTACCGTCTATGAGAATCAATGACCTGGTACAAAACAAGTCTAGACTTGATACAATACAAGTCCACATTCTTGATACAACACAAATCCACAGTATTGATACAACACAAGACCGGTCTTGATACAACACAAGACTCCAATCTTGATGCAACACATGATCACAATACAAACATCCACCTCAATACATGAGGACATAGATATGAATTGATACAACATGATGTCTTGGCTTGATACCACACAAGTCTTGGAGAATGACTCATATTGTTGTATAATCAACAATTAAGAGGGGATTTGTTGGAATCTAATCCTCAGTAGGAGGAATGTGAACATGCAAGGGAGACCAAGAGTCACCCAAGATTCAAAGAGAACTCTTGAACTCCTGAGTGACTCTTGGACTCACTTACACATTCATATTCCTCACATAGAGGATTATATTCCAACACACACACACGCACACATATCAACATCAATGAACTTTTGTGACTTGTGACAATTTCCAATAGTAAATTATTTGCAGTGTGGAATCTTCCCCCTTTTTTATTGTGTAGGGGCTAATAATTTTTATTTTTATCATTTTCCAATGCTTCTCTTCAAAAGTTATATGAAAAGCATTTACAAATTTTATCTCACACTAGGCCTTCTTGGATGACATCATAGTGTGAAGATAAATTTGAAATCATGTGGCGCCCAATAGATAAGATAAGATAATTTTATTAATGTCCAACAAATGAAGACAAATGTATGTCAATGGGACTATGTGGTACCATGATAACAATACAAAGTGGGATCCCAAAAGTATCTCCTCTAAAAATCTAAAACCAGAACTCAAACGTAAATCTAACTCCATAGACTGATGCATTTGACTACCACATATATATGTGTCCTTATTAAGTGCATCAAGGTACAATGTGTCTAGATACAACTTAGGCGAAGAATTATACCTATGTTATAGTATCAATCTTAATGGTCATAAGGACTAAGTGTCCATATCTTATTCCATCCCCTTCTAATGATAATAGAGCCCATATACTTCTTTTCAACTACAAACTATGGATAATATAGCTTTTGTGATATCTGTATAGACCTTTTACTTATAAAGCCAAAATGAAAAAAATGAGTGGAATCAAGCCCAATAATCAATGATATTTCTTTTCCCCCACCCTCCAACCATAAAACAAACAGTAACATCTACCATGAGATTTAAAGCAAGACTTAGGACACGATCCAATCATTTTAGATATTTGGTGGCTTTAAGATTACTACTCAAGTGTGTCATGGAAAGGAAGGTTAAGCATATTGAAATTTATGGTGATTCTTCTCATCATCAACTACATGAAAGGAACCACTCAACTTTTGGAGTATATCTTATTGTGGTCATCACCAAGAAGTAATTGAGTCTTTTGAAATTATTCCCTCTACTCATATATTCAGATAATTTAACAAGGAAACAAATAAGTCATCCAAAGAGGAGCTTCATGTTGCTAAGGGATTCATGTATATGGAAAATATTAGAAGAGGTTTGTCCTCCTCTCTTATTATATTTTGATTATTTGTCCCCATTTATATTTATGTTAGTATGCAATAGTTTCATTTTTAAATTAATTGAATTTTTTTTCCTGGACGATAAGAGCTCTTATGATCCAACATAATGACAAAACGTTTTTGCACCAGGATTTGGTGTAATTTGATGAACTAAAGTTTAATCTCCCTGTGGATATTGTTAATAGTTTATTCTTGCAAAGATGTTAAAAATATTTTTAAGTTGAACAAGATCCAATTTATACTGAGCCCATTTTTTATTTTGTAAGTTTAGGAAGCACCTTATGTAATTTTCAATCACTCTTTGAATAAAAATCATGATTTTTACCTTGGAGAAAAAAGGTTCATGTTGGGAATTTTGGTTTCATTTCTACTTATGATAACTATGCTCATAGTCAAATTAAAAAATGTCCATACTTCCATAAATTAAAAGTGGATATCATAAATATCTTTTATACTCAATAGGGTTTATCCATTCAGTGGTTGAGTAGAGAAGTGTTATCCTCCCCTCCCAGGTTCAATTTATTCATGTGACATGTTTGAGCTCTTCATTAAGCATATTGTTAACAAATACTTAGTTGAAGCTTCTACAAATCTGGTTACCTTGGGTACCATCCTTCTAATGAGGGGATATTCCCAATGGGTTTCATTAGGAAGTGTATTTCACAAACACTAAAAAATAAAAAATAGTTTTTCATTGTTCTTATTTGAGCTATCTTCTCATTATTTTGTCTATTGTATCAAGTTTTCCCTTTATGGATGGGATATATTTGCTTATTTAAGAAGTGTATATGGAACTCGTGCTCATCTTGTACACACCAATTTTGGCACCTATTTAACGCATTTAAGGGAAGGGTGTAAATATTGTACAAATGGCCAACACTTATGCCTTTATTACATGTGTGAGACTTAAAATATGATTTTGAGGTCAAGTTGAACTTACTTTTTGTAGTGTGATGTTTTCGGATGAGACTCCAACAAAATCCTATGAGTCATGTACAAAATATTCTTTCAGTAGAAAGGAGGAATTAAACGACCCTTTGTGTCTGTCTTTCAATAATTTGTGAATTTGTTTTTTTCTCAAGCTAAGTTTTCTTGTTTTCTCTTTCATGTTCTTATTATTATTAAGTTCTAAACTTACTCTCATAAAACTCAATATATAATATCATGTAGTCAAGTTTTACAACATAATAAATAGCCAAATCCGGGAAACAATATAATTGAAATCGAGAAAAAACCCTTTTTTGTCAACCCATTAAACAGTAGCTTCCACAAACTTCAACAACTATTCACAAATGAATTACCACGAGTTGCACATTTCTCTAACCAAGTTTTCGACTGCAAGTGACTCTTAGTTTCCTAACATATGGACATATTAACAACTGGTAATCGATAGGAAAAAGGCTATCCAAAGGTATGAAAATGCAGAGAGACCAAAAGCTTGACCAAACACTACTGCAATTCAAACAAAAAGAAATGATCACAACTAGAAAATTTTGGGTTATTGTAGCTTGTTGGTATTAGAAAATACATTTGAGTGATGAGTAGACAACAATATGTAAACGCTTGATAGTATCCAAGATCTATCTCATAACTAAGAAAAATTAGGCAAACCAACTTCATGTAGCTGATAAAACACAAGCCACATACTTTCGTAACTTCAGGAAGTGACTATCTGGGGAAATTAAGATTCACCCTCTAATCAATGTTTTCAAATAAAACACGCTCAGATTGTTTCTAAAAACGCTTTAGTGAAGAAAATGTATGGACACTAAAAGATGCCATCTGAAAGCTTGCAAAAATTCCATACAACTAAAGAAAGAATAATCCCTTATATACCAATCCATAATAATCCCCACCTGGAAAACTAATAGAAGATGACATTTTTTATGGATGAAAATGGGGCATTGATTCACCTATAAGTTCAATGGTTTGTTAAAACACCTAGTTGGGTCCCATTCTTACTATGGTTTTCCTACACAAATGTCATCAGCTCTAAGTGGGCGTAAGTCCTGGTCAACTTGAGCATAATACTTACCGAAAACGTTTGCGTGCGCGTCGAACCCTAGCTCGTCAGCTATCACTGGGAGCACGTTGATCCCCTGCTCGAGGGTTTTCCTCACCGGTCGATGGTCCTGCAAATGGATCCACCCGACCCTGATTCTGTTGAGGACCGGTTCCAGAATATAGTGGCCTCCATGCCTCCGGTCCAGGCTGCTGCGGCCCCCTCCTCTTGTTTTGTGAAAAGAACAAATATCCCGGAAATGAAGCTTAGTTCTGCAGCTTCGAAGAGAAAAGCTGTAACCCTCTCAGAGAAGGGTCTCATTGGACTTTTCACAGGGTTATGGCCATCCCCGCGATCAGTGGAAATCTGGCTAAACAAAAACTAGAGAACCCTAATCCAAGGGGAGGTACAGCAGATCTTCTATGGAAAAGGGTATTTCGCCTTCATCTTTGAAAGAAAAGAGGACCGAGACTTGATCTTCAGGAATGGGCCCTATTTTATGGGTCCAAGAGGTATGTATCTGAACAAATGGGATTTGTCTTTTAATCCGGAAAAAGATATTCCAAAGGCAGTCCCAGTATGGGTTAAACTTCCTCACCTCCCTTTACATTGCTGGAATGATGAGGATTTCTGGGCAATAGGGAATACCCTAGGAAAATATGTTGATAAAT
Organism: Pseudotsuga menziesii; assembly: GCA_001517045.1. NCBI lineage: Eukaryota > Viridiplantae > Streptophyta > Pinopsida > Pinales > Pinaceae > Pseudotsuga > Pseudotsuga menziesii. The sequence continues at coordinate 48,288 of LPNX010524385.1, forward strand.
CTGGGCCAAAAGCCCCAATGTTCTCCTGTGCCCGCATCTGTGTCGAAGTTGATCTAGAAAAAGGTTTGCTGGAATCCATTAATCTCTCGATTGATGGTTGGAATCATCTCCAGACAGTAGATTACGAGCAAATCCCTTTTAAATGTAAATACTGCCACGAATATGGGCACTTTGCCAAGTCTTGCCCGAAGAAGCCAGAAAAAACCCACTTCTGATAACCCAGCCAACGAGGGCTGGAACGTAGCCAGTGGGAAAAAAATAGTCAAGACAGTAAAACAGCAGGCCAATGTGGCAAAGAACACCACCAAAAATAGGTTTGAGGTTTTGGAAGAGAAAATACAAGAAGAAGAACACCAGGAAACTATTCCGAAAATGGAGAAGTCGAAGGATCCTGAACCATTGGAACCAGCCTTGTAGCACCAAGAAAAGGACGAACAGAATGAGGAGCCAACGTACTCCCTGGTAAGAAAGGATCCAGTAACAATTTCTGAAGGCTCCACTACAAGGTCGAGGGCTAAAGTAAGCTCGGAAGAAATAACAGACACTTTGATAGAAGAGCAAGAACCTCTATCTAGAAAAGGAAGGAAAACCAACAAAATCATCAGAGAACAGGAAGCAGCTAGGGAAAAGGCAGTAGGAAAGCAGTCCAATCTAGATTTCTTAGTCAAAAGTGCATCAGCAAACAAATATCTTCTAAGTGCTGAGGAAGAAAAAAGGGAGAAAGACAAGGCCTCTAAGCATCAAAGGAAATAATGAAAGTAGTCTCCTGGAATTGCAGAGGCTTGCGAGGTATCTAGAATCTAGAAGTTATCAAAATATTTAAAACAATGGAATCTGCCTCTATCATCCTCATCCAGGAGACAAAAAAATCAGCTGAAGATAGCCTGGAAACAATCAAAAGCATTTGGACAAAAGGAACTGGTATAGCCACCAATGCCCATGGTGCTTCAGGTGGTCTATTAAGCTGGTGGAATTCTGAACAATATGAAATGCTTGAGGCCATAGAAGATAGGAATTGGCTTCTAATAAAACTTGAAGACAAAGACAGCAAAAAAAAATTTGGGTTGGGAATGTGTATGGCCCAACTCTGAATGCACAGAAGGAGAGGTTTTGGAACTCTCTAGAGGAGCAATGCACAAGTAAACTGCTACTTCCGTGTTATATAGCAGGAGACTTTAATGTAACTATCTCTGCAGATGAGCGAAGAGGAGGTACCAAGGTAAGAGATCCGTTTGGGGATAGGCTGGAAGATTTGATCTCCCATTGGAATCTTACAGACATTAAAACTAAGAACGGTGTTTACACATGGAACAATAAGAGGGTCGGTCCAGGACATATTGCAGCCAGATTGGACCGATTCCTGGTCAGCACTCATCTCATCAGTTCCCAGCCAGAATCCAAAATTTTGTGCGCTGCGGTCTCTGATCATAAACCGATGTGTCTCTTCTTTCCTCCAAAGGAAAACCTAGGTCCTCTTCCCTTCAAATTCAATTGGATTTGGCTGGAATCTGAAGGGGTTAGAGATATTATAATTAAAGCCTGGAGATGTTTTATTCCAGGATCCCCTGCTTTCTCATGGGAGCAGAAACTGAAACGGGTCAAGGAAGCTCTTAAATCGTGGGTAAAGAATCATTTCCAGGAGCCAACGCATCAGAAGGAAAAAATTCTAAGAGAAATGGAGGCTCTTCAAGCCGAAATGGAAACAAATATGGTCACTCAGACTCATTTCTTTAAGGAGGTAGAGCTGGAAATGACCATGCAGAAAATTTTAAGGCAGGAAGCTAAAGCATGGAGGCTGCGATCTAGAATTCTTTGGTTACAAGGGGGGGATCAAAACACATTTTTTGTTCAGAATCAATGTAGAGACAGACAGCGATGGAACTCCATGAGCGAGCTTAAAATAGAAGACGACACCCTCATCCAAGGGCAAGCGGCCATTAAAACTGAGGTAAGGAATTTTTTTTCTCATTTGTATAATAACGAGGAGCAAGTTTCTCAATGCCTTATGGAGGAAATGATCTCTGATATCCCCTCCCTCATCAGTCCCGAAGTAAGACTCAATCTTGAATCCCCCATTACGGAATCTAAGGTCCAATCAGCTATATGGAGCCTGCACCCGGACAAGGCCCCTGGTCCGGACGGTTTCCCTATCCGCTTCTACAGACTCTTTTGGTCCCTGATCAAGAAAGACTTGATGCGTCTCATCTCCTGGATGGAAAAAGGCAACATGGGAGGTGCAACCAATTTCACCTTCTTGGCCCTGATTCCGAAAGAACGTAATCCCTCTTCCATCAAAAAATTTAGACCCATCTCTCTATGTAATGCGTCCTACAAAATTTTTTCCAAAGTGTTGTCTTTAAGGCTCAAACAAATCATTCCCTCTCTTATCTCTCCAAACCAAGGTCGATTCATATCAGGAAGGCAAATTAGTGACAATATCCTTTTGGTTCAGGAGGCTATCCATTCCAGTTCCAAAAAGGGTGATCCTGGAATGGCTATAAAATTAGATCTGGCCAACGCTTTTGACAGGCTGAGACATGAATACATCTTTCTGGTGCTTGGCAAGTTTGGGTTTCCTCCAGTCTTCATAAATCAGGTCAAGGAATGCATTAATTCTCCATGGATAGCCCCTCTTGTAAATGGGAGACCTACCGATTTCTTTAAAGCATCCTGGGGGGTTAGGCAAGGGTGCCCGCTCTCACCTTTCCTATACATCTTGGTTGCTGACTCCTTTAGCAGGAAAATGAACAAACTCCAAATTGAAGGATCCCTTCCCGGTCTCTCCTTTAGATGTGGAGTTCCCCCAATCAATCACGCCTTATTTGCTGATGACACTATCCTTCTGGGAATCGCCTCCCCCCAAATAGCCAGGAACCTCCTCAGCCCTCTTGAACTCTTCCTTCAAGCCTCTGGAAGTGCTGTGAATTTGAATAAATGCCAAATCTATGGGTGGAATTGTCCAGCCCCAATCCTCAGTCGCATCTCCCAACTTCTGCAAATAAAAGCAAACTCCACATGGACCCACTTCACTTATCTTGGTATCCCCATTGTCAAAAAATCCTTCACTTCCTCTATGTGGACCCCAGTCATCCAAAGAATTAAAGATAAAATCCAATCCATGGGCTCGAAATGGCTGAATCTAGCAGGAAAGACTGTTTTAATTCATTCTATTCTCTCCTCATATCCCATCTACTCAAGCTCCATGGTGCTAGCTCCCAAAAACGTCATGAACAGTATATCCAAGGAAATCAAAAAATTTCTTTGGCAGGGTGGCAAAGTTCAGACCAAAAAATTTCACCTTGTAAAATGGGATACGGTCAAGCAACCCAAAAATCACGGTGGCATTGGCATCCAGGATCCAGAACAAATGGGCAAAGCCATGGGATCTAGATTAGTCTGGAGGCTGATCACTGGCAGAAAGGAATGGTGGAAGGAGGTCATCAGGAAGAAATACATTAGGAGGCCCAGGTCCAAAATGTTGGACAGCACATGGGATGGCCATGGAACCAATTTATGGCAGTTGTGCAAAGTCTCTCTCAGTCTAATCATTGAATATCTTTACTGGATCCCCAGGAATGGGAAAAGAATTAACATATGGAAGAGCAAAATCCTAGGGCAGCCTCCCCGATCCTTGCTTCCGGGACAAAACCACCTAGCTGAATGGGCAAATGAACAGGGGATCTCCACTCTCTTTGATATTTTTAAATGGGACGCGAAAGGGATTTGGATAGGTTGGAAGGAGCTATCCCCCCCAGATCACTTATCTATCGCAGCAGATACTCTCCTCTCTTCCCTACATGGGCTATCTCCCTCGAATGTTTCAGCTAAGGACCGTATCGGCTGGGGGAAAACTGGGAAGTATAATGTCAAAGAAGGATATCAAAAGATATCCATGGAACCGCCTGGATCAAATAAATTGTGGAAAAAAATATGGCAAACTAACTGCATCCCAAAAGTAAACAGCTTTATTTGGATCCTCCTTCATAATAAGCTTCTCACTGCCGAGAATTTAAAGAAAAGAGGCATCAACGGCCCCTCAAGATGCATTATGTGCAATAATGCTGAAGAGACCATCACTCACCTCTTCCTCCAATGCAGCTTTTCCCGCCTGGTTTGGAGATCGGTCCTTCCCCTGGGAATGGCCCTTAATTTTCCTGATACAATAGCTCAGCTCTTTGCAGACTGAAGTAAGCAATTCCTTGGCTCTTTGAACAATAAACCAACTCTAAATCGTCTCTGGGCTTGTATTCCAAAGAATCTATGCTGGCAACTCTAGCTCGCTAGAAACAAGGCTATATTCAAAGATCAAAAAGCTCTCCCAGCCCGAGTAGCTGCAAAAACTATTGGAATGACAGCTGAAAAATTTGCCTCAAGCAGCATTAGCTTTCCAGAAAAGGAGGTCATCCCAGACCCTTATTCCACGTGGTGCAAGAACTTTCTAAAGGAAAGGAGTCCCCTTCAGTCCAAAATATCTTCCATCGGATCTGCTCCTCTCAGGAAATCTTTTCCATGGGAGATTGTCTTTCTAGCAAGGAATTCAGTATCTGGCTCAGGGAGAAGAACTCCTTTGCCCTCTTCTTTGATGGCGCCTCGAAAGGAAACCCAGGGGTGGCAGGAGCGGGGGGGATCCTTTTGGATCCCGGAGGACAAATAGAACAAACCTTTGCTTGGGGATTAGGGACCCGAACCAACAACGAAGCAGAATGGTTAGCTCTCCTCCAAGGTTTGCAGCTCCTACAGGAGAAACAATACCAAAAGGTCCTGATATTTGGATATTCTAAGCACGTCATATCTAAATTGATCAATGGTTACCCCAAGGGAGCAGTCAAATGTCATCGCTTGTGCAACAAAATCAAGCTTCTTATGCACAGCTCCTACGAACCATTTCATATTCTCAGATCCAACAATTCGGCAGTAGATAGCTTGGCCAACCTGGGGGCCTCTCTTCATCAAGGCCACCTCAAGTAGAATAGGAACCCCCCCTTATTCAAACATGTTCCATAATGAATCGCAAAGATAGCAATTGTTCTTATCTCTTGCAATCAATTGGGAAACTCTATAGAAATGACCAAAGTAAAAGGACTAGTGTAATGCTTAAGTTATGCTTGGGGTCGGGGCTTTTTCCTCCCCTTGGGTTTTCCCCCCTCCTCCTAGTCTCGCCCGTCCACCCCTTTTCACTCCCTCCTCTAGCCATCCCATCGCCCTTTAGTTCTACCCCCTTCTCTCTTTCCGATGCTCCTTGTCTCATCTCTGCTAGCCTTCATTATCAATTAAGGCTCAGTCCTTCCTTTCTTCGCTCCTTTGCCACGTGGTCCTCCTGCTGTCATCTCCTTCCCTCGGCGATAGATGAAATAAATATCATTCAATTCAGGGATAACTCCATTCTCCCCCCACACGATTGCGATCCTGTCTTGTTTCTCACCATGGCCTCCGTTGGTAGTAAGTCGACTTCTCTATCCCATATCTCTCTCGGCTCCGATCTTCTAGATGCTCTGCAATATTTGTTGTTAACTGTCTCAGGCATAGAAGAGGGAAGCCTGCAAGGCCTCCCGTGGCAGGTGCTCCCTCTTACCCGCTCAGTGGTGAAGGATAGATTGGCCCTTGCTGCCTTCTCTCCTTGTTCGTGCAATTTTCTCATCCTTTCACAATCTGCCACTTCTGGCAAAGGACTTCTATCAGGCAATTGTGGTAGCAGCTCGGTCATCGATTGCAGGTGCACTGGGTGGAAGGCAGGAGACGTTGGCACTCTGACCTGTGGGAAAAGTGAAGATTTACCGCTGTAGAAGGAACTCCTGGTGCTCAGAACCTGCTGCAATAACATATTAGTTCCTGGTAATCTGGCTCAGTCTCAGCTCGCCGGTAATTTGATTCAAGCTGTTCAGTTTCAGTTAGCTCGAATCACCCTGTTGACAGAAGTAGATAATATGGCTCAGGCAGGGGATAACGGTGGGATGACGGATATTAAGAAGAATTTGAGATGTATGTATGAACTTCTCTCCATCAGTGTTATGGACAATCGAGAGATGGCCCGGGATATAAAGAAAATGGCAGACACAGTCAGCTACACCTCGTACCAAATAAGCAATCATGACGCTCGTATTGACGACAATGAGAGTAGTCTCCGTGAAATGATGGGGAAGGTGGATAAGATCCAAGAGGACCTTCAGCGTCTCATATCTCCGAACCAGGTCAGTAGAGTCAATGGAGTCTGCGATGAAGCTGTGCTGCCTATGGAAGAAGAATCCGTCGCTCAGCCTGGAGGCAACCCTTAGTCTTTTTATCCTCAGTTCTGAATGAATGTTTTTTTGCAAATTTTTGTGTAAGCAGTTTGTCAGGGTTTATACAACCTGAGGCTTTAAATGTTTAGAACAGTCTTATAGGGAAGTGTTTTGGGATCCACAGTGGACTGTCCCCTGGTGCATCTTTTCTGTTTTGCTCAGATACTCAGGTTCTTTATGCTTGTAATGAATGGCTGTGCACAGCCACCTTTTATATATCCCCCCTTTTTAGTTTCTGTAAAAAAAAAAAAATACTTACCAAACAATAACCTAAGCATAAGGAAAATAGCTTAAAAGCAACAATTTTTTTTTAACAAATTAAAAATTTTAAGGGAAAGCATAGGGGTTTAGAAATGAAAAAACAAAGGTAGATAATGCATCTGTAAAATCTCATCAATGGGAAGAACGTATGGTGTAGTAATCTCTCAAGAAAAAATCCTAATATGTGCCTTGGCATCCTATCTCATTTGTTGAATGATATTCCCACCTTCTCCTAGAAAACACGCAACCTGACTATTCGACACTACATAATGAGTGGTAATAAGATCGTTTGGGTCATTTCCATCAGCAATATCCTTAAAAATCCTTCCATCAACCCCAAATAGAGCCTCATGGGCAGGAGAAATTCTATGACTCATTTTTAGAGGAGAAAACAGGGGCATGGGGTTCAAACCATCCAATGGACCAATTGGAGTCA
>LPNX010524385.1:55391-70445 GCA_001517045.1 Pseudotsuga menziesii
TAGCATAAGAAAAGGCGAACACAATTGTTGTGGAAATTTATTCTATTTGTGTATTTTGATCAACTTCACAGAATAACAAAAAATGAAACAAAAATACTGAAGTTAGACTTGCATGTTTGATTTACAATTTTTTTTTTACTAGAACTCCATATATATGGAGACAAAGAGAAAATATGATACAGGGCACAACAAAAAAAATGGAATCTACTAAAGAAATAATATATCAAATCAAGCGTCGACTAGCTCGTCGATTTGAGAAGTAGAATATAAGAAATAAGTTTTTGACGTAAGCTGTATTTGAATATTTCAATATTTAAAACGAATATCTGATTATATCTAACTTTTCCTTTCAGAGGCATATTAAAATTGATAAATAATAGGAGTAGTATATGTATATGGGCCATATGGCCGAGGATTAGTGGCAAAGGAATACTTTGTCGAAATTTTTTATATATGTATAAGTAAAATCTATGAATAATGTATAAATAGAGCCATTTTCCATAACGGGAATTTAAATCTATTAAAACCATTAGAATACAAAAGTAACGGCCATGCTAGGTGTTGAAAGCATGGACCGTAGGCTAACTAACATCCATGTAAAAGAAAACAATGCACAAATTGGTAAATGCATAATCAATAACAGGGTAAATAACTTTAGACTGGAAATTTAGGAGATCTTTATTTTCTATGAAGCATTCAACATTGAAATGATTTACCAAATTCTGGCCCATATCATACTATAACTCGAATCTTTGTAGCATATACTAAACTTATTCCAATACTTAAATACGGCATTGTGTAGGAACATAAACGTACCATAAACAGAGATATCATTTTAAAAAGAATGATATAGAATTAATATTTAAAAAATGGAAAGCGACATACACCTGTCTCTTCTTTTCCCTGCCGGATGGAGGAGCGTGCATGAAATAAGCGCCACGTATACGCTAAACCATTGTATTTGTTGGCACTCGCATTGTGCAACCAGAGAAAATGCAAAGGAAAGGGCAAAGCACTGGAAGAGACCATTACATGGCCTGTTATCATGGATTTGCGTATCTTTGGCCTGCCTGCTGCTTTCCGCTTTGGACTTGCGAATGAAGGTATGTTCTCGTTTTCATTTTCATCTAGGTCTGCCATGCTAATTGAGGCTCTTCTAGATATTTTTTTAGACATTTCAGTGTGCCATTCTTGGATTTTGTAGACATTTCAGAGTCGTGTTCTTAGTTATCTCACACTTGAGGCTCTTCGATATTGTGCTAAAATCACAGCTACTCTTAGTTCTTTTAGACATTTCGGTGTGCTGTTCTTAGATTGATTGGATGCAGGTGTGGGTGGGTATTGCTTCCTAACACGTTGAATTTGTCTGTCAAGGTACACAATATTTATTAAGATTTTTTTATGGGTCTTTGGCTATGCATATATTTGATCCTATCTTTGTGCACATTTTTCAAATTCACAATATTAGTGTGGGTTGTTAGTAAGTCCATAGTACAGTTATTTTAATGATGATAATTGAAAAAATACCAACGTCCGGGTTACTAAAAAATGACTGGAGTTAGAGGGTTGTACAGTTTAGGAACCTAGCGGGTTTACCGTGGTTAAGTGGGAAGTAGAAGGATTAGGTTGATCACAGCAGCTTCTTATCCTTTCCTATCTTATCACGCTATCTGTTTCATGCATGTGCTAGTTGGATATTCCGTTCGTACTCCAAATTCCCATGGAATCTTCTCGATCTTGTAGGAAAAATAATTTTTTTGCCGCCTGGTTAATCCTGAAAATCAAATAAAAAATTAATCCCGATAGCAGCAAATGTACAGTGTAAAGTAAACCATCGATCCAGATTCTGAGGAAACCATAAATGCATTGTATACGGAATGATGAAAGTGGCAGCCTATTTTTTAAATTGGTCATATCACCCAATGTACATTTCACAGTTTTTAAATAGGAATTAATTGCAAGAATTAATTGCACAACAGATGGCATGTTTGTGTATTTTTCAATTTTTTTTGTTTTTTATTATTTTTAAAAATTGATAATTATTTTGCACAGCAGCGGAAAATAGTTAAATCATTGTATTGCACCAATCACAAAAGAGATAATTTAATTTACTAAAATTTTAAAAGTAATTTTAATTTAAAAAATAATAATTTTAATATTACAAATTTAAAAAACTTTAATAAACATTGAGTTAATTTTTTGAACAAATGTTGGTCAATGCAATATAGCGACCAAGTGATCGCTATATAACCTGGCGACGGTAGGTATAATAAATAGGGCAAGTCCCACCCCCTTCATTTCAGACCCAACGGAATTTAATATTAGCGCTTACATAATAATTATTTATGCATAATATAATATATAATTATGCAAATATGTTACCGCGCCTGCATATAGTCCAATGAACGTAATGGATCTAACCATCCCCAAGTGGTTATAAGAATAAAATTTAATTATATACTCCTATCACCTAACCATTACTTGACATGAGACTCTCTCTACGAGCTAATTCCGTGTCTCATCATCTAATCCCAGCCAACACATTTCTAGTAAATTAAATAAATTTGTTCTTTTAGTCATTTGTAAATGGGTGACTAACTATTTAGTTGTACTTTTTATCCAATGACTAAATTAGTAATTTTTAGTTGTGTTGCTTTAATTTAGTAGATTTTAGCTTAAATAAATTGTCATGACTAACTTTTGTAATCATGTAATCATTATTTGCCAAATTCTACTCGTGAACATGTCGATGTTTTACGTGGTAAAACCCTCAAAGAGGAAAATAATCCACGGCCCCAACCAAATAGCTACTTAAGGAAATATATTACGCAAAGAAAAAATATTTTACGTGTAAACTTCTCATAATTTATCAGCAAGCAAAGACCCTCCATGCTCTTTAACTAGAGATTATGGGCCAATAAAGTGTTGAGCCACATACCAATATCCATTAAGATCGAGGTGCAGATGAACAATTGGATCACTTTATGTCCAGAACATATTGTGACTATTAAATTGCATAAGTACAAGTGCATTCTAATGAATAGTAAAGAAACATATTTACCTAAAGACACATTATACCAATTTTATGTTAACTAACTCCTAAGTGTCTAAATATTCTAACATATAGGAACCTTTGTATCTATAGATGGAACTATATATGTGAAAGGTTTTAATTTATTTGAGGTGGGGTTAGTTTTGGACTATGAATGATTAGTAGTGATTATTAGTTTTTTAACTAATGCCTTCTGTAATACAAGATTTCTAAGGATGTTATGGTTATTAATAACTATCAATGGAATGAGACCCCTATTTAATATTTTTATTATCTTCATGCTTGTTGTGGCAATCATAGTGTTCTCAAGATGGTGAAGAACCTAATGTATCATGCCAAAGCTAAGCATATTGAGGTTCATCATTATTACATCAGAAAATTGGTTGATAATGAAGACATTTATCTTTACTATTTTCCTATAGTGTAGCAAATTGTTGACATAATGACGAAACTACTTTGCAATGATAATCTTTTCATGTTTAGATATAAAATTGGAATTGTATTTGGGGGCTCTTAGATTCCTTGGTCAATATGCATAATAATCACACTAACAAATTCTTGTTGTGTATTTATTCTTTAGGTTAGAGTTAGTATTCTCTCTTTAGCATGCAGTTCATCCGAGAATAATTGGTTATGCATAGATGCTAGGTTGTTAGAGCTTTTATGTGTCTATATAATAGAGCCATTGAGGTCAAGCAATACTAGAGCTAGTGAGTTGGTGAGGTAGTGTATGTATTTTTTTTATGTAATTAAGGAATCTAATATCGTCCTTGTTTTATCTTCTTTCTTTTGCCTCTTATGGTTTATTTATGTTCCAAGTTCAATGGGGTTTGTTCGATTGGCCCCATTATTGCAAATGGGTTGTGAGGCCATGATTCCACCCTCCTTTATGATGCTAGATGTGTCTCAATATTAATTTTCTCCCAATTTTCATTTGAGAGAATGTTTAAGCTATTTTCATTTGGTTTCAAAGTTTTGGTTATCTTGAGGACATGTTTTTTTGGTATTTCTTCATTTTATTCTAAATATTATTGCAGTCCTCTTTGTATGTGTCATCCACTACTTTATCTTTGCTTGTTACTACAATGACTAGATAGTCCCATAAAAGGTGTCCATGTTAATGATGTTTTTATCATTTGAACAAGACATGTTAGAAGTCTAGGGTTTGTATCCATTCCACATCTTGGAAGCTTGTTCTTATAGTTTCTAGAAGACCACATGATACCTTCATATATACTCAAACTCAAGCATGTGCGGTTTACTTATCTTACTTTGTTACTTGTGATGTTTTGAAAAACACATCGAGAGTGTCGCCTAATCCTTCCAAAGGAAGAGAATATGTATGCAGATAGTGGCTTGGTGAATTCATCCTTATTTATGATAAATATTTATATCTAGTGTCTTATATGGAGACAAGCTAAGTTGAACAAATAGGGTCCATTTCCTAAGATCCTCTCCTCTCCTTTGCAATGGTTGAAGATTGCAGTGAAGAATCGCTTTGAACTTAACTTCAACTCGACTCCTCCTTTCAACTTCCATATTGAATTTACACACCAAGTCAAGGCCTTTTTTAGGGCCAAATGCTCGTAAACTTGCTTATCGATGCATTATCCTTCATGATATAACTATAATCCTGTAGTCCACTGGAGGTGACCTCACAACACAAATTATCTATGGCCTTTTCTATGCAATCACTTTTAGGCTTTACCTTTGGTTTCCCCCTTGAATTTGTAAGCTTGATTTGGATCTGAGATCACCCTTGTGTATTATGAACCTCATTTGTTTTATTGGAACCCGAGCCTATTATTGTTTCTTTCATTGAACTCATAGGGTGTAAATATTACTTTCTTCCAAGAAATCCATCTCTTTCCTTGCAAGGATTGTGATTAAGCACTAGAAAACTCTAGAACTTATGAAAAAGCCTAACTTTGCTCCAATCTTTAAAGTTCTATTGATGTTTTTCGTCTTGGAAAAATGAACTACACAATGTTATTATTCACTGTTTCTAGATGGCATTCTATTTAGGTTATTTTCGTTTGCAATTTGAAATTTCCAAAATTTGGGCATAGATTTGCATAAGTGAGAATAAATATTTTGTTTATAGGTCATGGAATGTTTTCTTTGTCATCATGCACACAGCATTGTCCAAGTAGAAATGCCACTATTGTCTTACATGGATTTCCTAGAATGATGACGGGTGGGGGTGGAAACATGAAATCAAAAGTCTCAAATCCAAGTGGCATGGTTTTACCTCTGCCTATCATAATTTTGGACAATATTTCCAAGCGAGTGATGATATTTCTATCTCATGCTTAATGTTCAACCTAGATTTCAAAATAGAAAAGCTTGTCTTATTAAAAATAAATTTAAGCCTATTATGTGCATTACTTTCACAATCAACTCGGCACAAAAAAATGAGAAATTTAGACATCAATAAATCATTTTGTAGAACAATATGCTAACCAAAAAACAAGAAATCCATGTAGTGCTAAATAATTTTTTAAATTAATATGCCACATCATAGCACTATATTATTAATTGTAAAGCAAGGGAAATTTGCCTAATAATGCATGGAAATAAAAATATAGCAATACATATCCAACTATCCCACTGGATAGCCGAGGACATTGTGGAATTTAGTTTTTGACATTGTTGAAGAAGTCATTGTGTCTTGTTACTTGGTGGAGTCTATGGAAAAATAAAGTAAATTGGTAAGTACTTGGCAACCCCACCATAAATAAGATTGGTAGTCCAAAAGATGAAGGTCGTCATCTTTTTTTATGGGTCCATAAAATTACTCGAAAAAAAATGAGGTAGATTGGTAAGTACTTGGCAATTCCAACTTAAATGGGATTGGATATCCAAAAGAAGAATCCTTTTCCCATTTATGATTCCATGAGTCTACAAAGATTTTATGATTCCATGAGAGTCTACGAAGAACTGAAATAGATTGATAGATACTTGGTAGCTCCTTGAATGGGATTGGTGGTCCAAAATAGTGATAAAGTTATGATTTTTTTTAGTATTACAAGCGAGTCTCCATGATACTCTATGCCTTACCAGATTGATAATTCAAAATATTAAACAGCAACTTGTTGCGAACCAACTGCGACATTGGCGGACTGCAGAAGAAAAGGTATTTCCATGCTTTTGATAATTTCGGGACTTTCCATAGAAGTCTATTCACTTTCCATGATTGATAGGTGGACTGCTCACACCAATTGAGTGGACTGCAGAAGATAAGGTATTTCTGCTGATTACTGGTCCTTTGACTCTAGTCAATTGATGCCATGTGGGTGGGGCTGTGGGCCACGTATTTAACATTCTTCACTCAAAGGATTCCTCCAATTGTGCAAATATATTTCTCCATTTGTGGAGACCTCATTGTCTCCCAGACAAATTCTTGAACTCTTCACGCGTTTCCGTCCATGTGGGGACATGGAGTGACGAGCTGGTGGCCTATATTGTTTAACGCTTTATTGGATTGTTTTTGCAAGTATGACGAAGCATGGTTCAATTCATTGTGATGGAGTGATGATTTTCTTTAATAATTCCATGGGAGTCTCCATGAAATGATGAAAGACTATGCCCTTTCCATTGTATGGTTATAATATTGATAATGGGGAACCATGAAGTGATAGGTGGATTGCTGACCAATCGAGTTTATCGTTGGTGGACTGCTGGACAAGACATTATTAGGTCATTTGATGCCATGTGGGTGGGGCTGGGCATTCATAATTGGAGAGAAGTTCACTAGGGATACTTAAAAACCAGGACTTCACGCCATATCAAGTGGGCTATTTTTCTATAGTGACTACTTATACGATTTCTAAATAAATATAATTTCTGGACATTTATCTACGATTCTCCATTTGTCAAGACTTCTACCAGATTTCTACAAAGTTATTTCTTGACATATTTACGATTTCTTTGTCAAGAGTTCTACGATTTCTACAAAGATATGTCTCGACATATCTACGATTATCCATTTGACAAGACTTCTACAAGCTGATTTCTACAAAGAATTTTTTTGGATTTCTACAAAGATATTTCTAGACACATCTACGATTTCTCCATTTGTAAGACTTCTGTCAGATTTATGGATTTAGTAAAGTTTGATTCTCATTTTCCTTCACGATCTTTCTTGGATTCTTTGATGTTATATATAGCTACACCAAGCCTGGAACAACAACTCGTACTGATTCTTTCACAATTCTCTTGGAGAACGATATGGAGATCTTGCACGTCCGTTCTCTCTCTGTATTACGAGTATGCTCCTCTTCTTTTATATCAATCTCTTTCTCATTCCTTGTGTGGTTTCCACATTCCAATCATCTAATCGTCCCCGTCCCCATCCCCACCCCCACAACGCGTCCCCATCCCCATCTCAACAACGCTTCTGATCAAGAGGCTCTGCTTGGATTCATGTCTGCACTCACTCCTCAATATGACCCATTATAACTCGCTACATTCCAGGTCCGCTTGGAAGATGTAAAGAACTAGAATACCTTAATATTTGTTGTAATGTACTTGAAGGTCCAATTCTGGATTCTTTCGGTGAACTTCAAAGTCTTCAAGGTGCCAATTGAATTTCTCTTTCAACAACTTGTGAGGAGAAGTCCCAAAAGGCGGAGTTTTCAAAAAGTTTGGTGCCACATCGTTTATGGGAAATATTGGTCTATGTGGACCTTGCATAAGTTTGCAACCATGCTCTGCTCACAAACATAAAAGTACTTCCCATCTGAAAAGAGTTATCATACCTATTGTCGTAGCCATTGTTGTATCATGTTTGCTTTTGGGAATATTATGGAGACAAAATCGCAAAAGGAATATTCCTATAGGGGGTGTGGCATCTTTAAATGTCGAGCATCGAAGAATATCCTATGGAGAGCTTAGCACTGCAACAGAGGTTTTTAGTGATGCCAACTTGTTAGGAGTGGGTAGTTTTGGGAAAGTGTACAAAGGGGCTCTAACTGATGGCATAGTAGTGGCTGTCAAGCTTCTCAATTTGGAAGATGATAGAGCTCAAAAGAGTTTTGATAAGGAGTGCAAAGTTTTGAGTAGAGTTAGGCACGAAATTTGATTAGGATTATAACCTCTTATTCAAACCTCCAAACCAAAGCTTAGGTATTTCCATTAATTCCAAATGGAAGCTTAGAAAAGTGGTTATATCCAGACGGTGAAGTAGAAAGTGATTTGAGTTTGATTCAAAGATTAAATATAGCAATAGATGTTGCTCATGGCATGGTGTATCTTCATCACCATTGCTTCATGCAAGTGATCCATTGCGATCTGAAACCCAACAATGTACTTTTGAGTGAAGATATGACAACATATTTAATTGACTTTGGCATCGCTAACATATGTTTTGCAAATTCAGATGTTTTAGCTCTCACTTCCACACATGCACTCAAGGGATCCACATGCTACATTCCTCCACGTATTATTCGAGCTAAATAACATTTTATCCAATGTCATGAATATTTTTGTTTTTATCAAAAATTGTGAATAAAAAACCTTATGATGAGGATATTTGAATGCAGAATATGGATTGAGCGGATATGTCACAACAAAAGGTGATGTTTATAGTTATGGAATAGTGCTATTAGAGATGCTCACCAAAAAGAAACCCACTAACAACATGTTCATGGATGGAATGAACTTGCAGAAATGGGTAGGCAGTAGTTTTCCAAACCGTGGTGTGGAAGTGGTGGATAGGAATCTATTGAGGACTTGTACCGTTACTGAACATGGTAAAGAGTTCAATTGCCTCAGTCAACTCATAAGTGTGGGTTTGCTCTGCACAAAAGAATATCCTAAAGAACGACCGACTATGATTGACATTGTTGGCCAGCTGCAACACATCAAAGAGACCTTTTTGGGAGCTACGAGCATTCCAAAATTCCAGTCAGATATAACACATTTGCTAGTTGGTACAAGTGTTGCTCGCAACAACACCAATGGAGACCAAATTTCTACAATATAGTCAATTGTGAGGGACTAGTGGTTGTATCATTGGACCATATAGTAATTTGAGTCCATTGTCATTAGTTCCATGTAATTTGAGTATCATTCCCTTCTCCTTCTTTGGGAAACTTATTTATTGATTCTTGTCCCCCTCTCCTTCTTTATACGGGCATTAATAGTTTGTTGCATGTGACTACAAAAAATAAAGTTACATTTACCATGAAAAATGTCTTAGAAAATTTTGTACAACTATAAAATCCCTATTCCTGTTTTAAGAAAAAAATCTACAACTTGATATTATTTGTGTTGTTTGGACCATATAAATATATCTAAAAACTTGCTTTTGTTTTAAATATTAAAGGGTAAACCGATGCTTTTGTTTCCAAAGGAATTCATGAAGTTCTTATCCAAATAAACAACATATCACAATGAAAATTATGTTTTTTATACTTTATAGATAGTTAACATGATGTTTTTCTTTATAGCAACACTTTATACCTAAAATTGTAAAGCAATATGAAGATTATGTTTTTTATACTTTATAGATATTTAACATCTTGTCTTTCTTTATAGCAATACTTTAAAGCTAAAATTGTAAAGAAATATGAATAAGTAAATGATGTAACTATTTTATTATCAAATTTATTTAGGAATTATAATAGACATTTATCTTACATCTAGATTATTAGAAATTAAATAATCAACTAACTTATATAGATCTATGGGAAACATGGAAGAAGCTATGGACATTAAACTTATGGCCTAAGGTCACCACCTTTGCCTGGTTGACTGTTAAAGGTCGCATTCTCACAAGTGAAAACCTTCAAAGTGTGGAATCCAGGATCCTTCTCAATGTTGCTTATGCTCTCAAGCGGTAGAAACCACAAACCATCTCTTGGATAGTTTCCCATTTGCTGCGGCCATTTAGGATAAGGGGGCGATGGGTTTCAGGAGAAGTGACAAACAAAGAGCCCAACCAGTGAGAACCTTGGTGGAATGGAACCAAAAGATGTTCAAAAATAGAATTATCAGGACTATCTGGAATGCCTTACCTGGTATGATCATGTGGTGCATTTGGAAGGAAAGGAATGGCCGAATCTTCTGGGACAAACGCTCCAGCCCTGACAAGGTCTAGAAAATGGTGCGGGAAAACCTTCTCTCCTCCATCAAAAGCATGCAATGGCATGATGAAGATAAGCTAATACTAGTAGACGAGATCCATGTTGGCGAATTTTGGGGTCTGGACAAACCACAGTTGGACGGGCTCCGCATGCATGATAGGATCCTTCAGTCGTCTAGCCCAAAGTCTTGGTCTCTCTCCCCTCCCATGGTTTTCAAGCTTAATTTTGATGGGGCCTCTAGGGGGAACCCTGGTGCTGCCGGATTTGGAGGCCTCTGCAGAGATTCACTAGGTAGGGTCATTTTCATCTTTTTGGGGGCCATTGGCTGAGATACCAACAACTTCGTTGAACTCGAAGGGATGCTCCAAGCCCTGCATTGTCTAGTGCGCAGCAACAGCTTCCCGACGATAATAAAGGGTGACTCCCACATCATGGTTCAGATGGCTCGATGGTTAGCGCATGGCCAAGTCAGCGGCCAAGTATCCACCACCTGGAGGTTAGCCAGCCGCTTGGATGAACTGCGTGCCCTGATCCATGCCCATCCCAGGGTCTCGTTCAGCCACGTAAGACGTGACGCTAACAAGGTGGTGGACCTTCTTGCGAACACAAGAGTCGAGGGGGAGCTGGCATATCAATGGGGCCCACTTGGGTCCTTCGAGGCTAACGACTGGGTGCATAATTGTCAACAGTTGGCGGCGCAAGATCTCACGGGCGATACGTAGTTGACACGCCTGGAAGATGTGGTGGATATAGGTGACAGACGATGCAAGCACGCCATGACGAGCCGACACTACAATGATGGAGAATTTTAATGAGGCAAATGATTGATGGCAGAGGTGGTTGTCCTTGGCCATTATTTCTCTCATCGAAATCGCAGGTGGAAAGATGGGCAGGGTAAGGAGGGACAGCCGACTTGACATGGCTATCGTTTTAGTTAGTGCTTCCGCCATGGAGATCAGTACAAGGGAGGTTATCCGCTCTAGTTCAATGACGTCGTCCTAGTACAAGCCAGATGAAGTAATGATTCTTCCTCTTCCTTCTTATTCCTCGCCTCGCTGGTTGAACCATTATCATCGTTCAACCTTGCTCCTTGCCTGTTGAATCCTCTGGTTTCCTCCGTGGCCCTCTGGTCTGGTCTGGGTGCGGCGCTCGGTGCTCTTTTGTCCCTATGCTCTTGCTCATAAGTATTTCCTATTGAAAATGGCCCCATATGGTCAGTTGGTTAGGGGAAAGGCCCGTGGTGATTCCTCGTCTGTGTAGGATGCTGCAAAACCGGCCCACGAGGCAACAAAAGCGCAACTTCAGGCCTAAGAGGAGGTTGAATTTTTCAAAGACAACATTCCCCTGAATATCCGTCAGGAGGTGGAGGGTAAGGTTGCAGATCTATGGACTACTGTGAAAAACATGCCCAGGGAAGAACTCCATCAGGAAGTGGCAAACTGGGTCTTGGATCCTAGATCCATTGTGGGACATGCTGCGGCCTATGACTGTCTCCTCATATAGTATTGGGTGAACATGAAATTAGTCGGCCATTCTTACATAGAGCGGGAAGCAAATATGGCCGGGGATGAGGAACCAGTGAGGGAGTGGAAACAAAATAATGGAGAATGTCACCTCATCCACCAGAAGGTTGATGTTTTAGCCTCCCAATTGGGAGTCTCTTTCTACGCGGGAGGCAGGGGTATTGACGAGGTGGCTCGCCTGAGGGAAAGTTGCGGCCAGTGTGGTAAGAAGAAGTGGAGGATTGTATCTCCCTCTTCGTTGGTTCAGGATCCTCCTGGTGCAACCCCGACTCCAGCTCATCCTTTCATTTCCTGTTTTCCCTCGGCCTTTTAGAAGCAGGAGTGATGGTCCGGGGATACTGGCTATTTCGAAGCTCGATAATTTGGCCTGCCCAGTCGGTTAAAGTTTTTTTCCAATGTTTGGTATGTAACTGGTCATTTCTTGCAGCCCATGTTTTTGTGTCTCTCTGTCCTGGCTCAGGGCTTAGTTTTCTATGTTTTGGAAGGTCGACTCAGGGCTTTAGTTGCTATGTTTCGGAAGGTTGGGCCTGCGTGCCCATTTCAAGTCAATATCTCAATATGTTCGAGTTTTTTTGGCCTCTATGGTGCATGTCTAGCTCTGAGTGGGGCTTCTCCCTACTAGAGGACTGTTAGACTAGCTATGTTTCTCTTATCTGTAATGGTTTCCATCTGATGTAATATAATGTTTTTATTTACAAAAAAAAAACTTATATATATCTATAAAAACTTTTTTTTTTAAAGATTAAACTAACTTACATGATCTGTAAAAACTTAAGCTAGATTCTTTACTTTTCTTAGTTTTATAGAAAGTTACTAAATAAAATTGAATAACAAAACTATCAATTGAAACTAACATACATAGATTTATAAATACTTTTAAGTTGAATAACAAAACTATTAACTGAAACTAACTTATATAGATCAGATCTATAAATACTTAAGTTGAGCTTTTTACATTCTTTACTTTTATAAATACTTAAGTTGGGCTTAGCTCAATCGGTCGAGTACTCGTAGTTAGGCCTCCCAGCATGTGAGGTCGCGGGATCCATTCTCATCGACTCTCTTGGGGTTAGGCACGAAGCGGCCGCGGGTGTGAGGCCCCTTCGGGTGGGTCCGCCAGAAATTATTTCGTGGATGTAGCCCGTCGGTCAAGCCGGCGCATGAACCACATTGAAGGGAAAAGAAAAAAAAAATACTTAAGTTGAGCTCTTTACATTCTTTATTTTGTAAAAATTACTGAATAAAATTGAATAAAAAATATCGATTGAAGATTTAATAGCAAAATTATAATTATTAAAAATTAAAAATACAAAACAGTGGGCTCCTTACATTCCTTATTTTTGTAGAAAGTTAGTGAGTAAAATTGAATAACAAACGTATGAATGGAAAATTTAATAGCAAAATGGTAATTATTATGAATTGAAAATTTAAACTTTGCTTATATTTTAAGCAACCAATTGTATTTTACCAAAATTTAATAGTAAAATTATAAATATTATAAATTGAAAATTTAAACTTTAATTATATTTTAAGCAATCAACTATTTTTTATCATTTTTTATCAGATCTAAGTAAATGGTTATATAAAAATTACAATGATACAAAGAGACTTTGGACAAGCCATTGTTTTCCAAATTGGACCATGGGACTCTTTAGGGCTTATCGTCGCCACAGGATTATTTGGGAAAATATAAGTTTTTAGCCACAAAGTTTTAACTACAATCTAATACAAAATAGCTAGACTCACTTAAAAAGAGAGTCAAACAGAAACTAGTGATGGTCAACATGAACTGATAAAACTGAAATATCACTTTCCCTTTCAGGTGAGTCTCATGGAGATCTATCAGATTCTTCTTGCCTCCATCCTCCTAGGTGTTGAAGAAGGATTTTATATTTAGATTGTTGAGTTCATATATTAAATAATTCAACATAATTTCAGTGCTCAGTGGATGTTCACCAACGGGTGAAACAATGGAGGCTGGTTACAATTTTTGGCAAGGAAATTTCGGAAAAAACAAAAAAACATATCTCAATCGAGGTTTTGCTAAACCCTCGATCGAGGTGCTGAAAGCTCGATCGAGGGTTTATCAAAAGCTCGATCAAGGGTTTAATAACACCTTGATCGAGCTACTAACCTTGATCGAGGTCCTTGTAAAAAAAATTGTAAAAAAGGCCACGAGCAGCCACGTCCTAATTTTGCATTTTCTCCACACAACACAACCTCGATCGAGCTACACCGCAACCCACAGACCTCGACCGAGCTACAGCACAAGCCAGAATCACGCCCTCATTTCACCATGATGTCGGAGCAGAAAGGTAACACCGAAACCTTGTCTTTTGAAATTTAAATGGAATTTTACTTTTTTTAAAGGTTTGAAATTTTAGGTTAAAATTTAAAAAAATCATTTTTATACATGGTTTTAGATTAGTTTTTTTTTCTTAATATGTTTGAAATGTGTGCTGACAAGCAGAAATGCTCTTGGGTTTTTATAAAATTGTAATTGAAATTTGTTATTTATTTAAAATTTAATTTTTTTTTTTATTTAAAATTATTTATTTTGTCAACCGGTAGCATGATTTAATTTTTAAATATGTGCCCGGCAAGAAGAAATGCTTCCCAAATTTTTTCAATCTAGATTGAAAAAAATCCATAAGACACCAAGTAAACAGAACCTATATGAACCATAGAGATGATTAATCAACCCTAGACCCGAGACAAAATATTATTTTTTATTAAATTTTAATTCAAATTTGTTAAATTTGAACATTAAATTTATAGTTTGTATAAATATTTCTATCAACTCGCAACATTTATGCTGCAGGTTTAGATTTGAAATGTGTGTCGGGTAAGCAAAAATGCTACCCAATTTTTTTCAATCCTTCCAGAATACATAAAAGATTGGAAAAAATCCAAACCCTAGTCGCGAGACAATCATAAACATTAAACCAATGGAAGAATATATCTAAACAACCCACATAATTTAATTTAAATATTTTGATATATATTCAAAAATATATATATATATATATATAGATTAACTATTTAATTAAAATAAATTATAATTAAAATTAAAATATTATATTAATTCATATTTTTATTTCTTATAAATATTTTTTTCATAATAAAATATGATAGGTATGTTTTGACTTATTAGTTCACACATTTTTATTTTAGTTTATTAAAAAGTGAATTTCAGTTTATTGAAAAGTGTGTTTATATATTTTTATTTTTTTAAGCTCAAACAAAAGTATTATGAAAATGTGATTTTTTTAACTTTTTAAGAAAAAAAATAATAAACAAGTGGAATAAGCAACGCAGTTGCTTAGTACCTGCCACTTATGTAAGAAACAATGTAAAGTAAATTAGCATCGGACATCATTCATGGTCATTT
>LPNX010524385.1:79779-95302 GCA_001517045.1 Pseudotsuga menziesii
AATTAATTAAAAAATTATATTTACATTCTAAACAATTTAACATGTATATATATATATATATATATATATATATATAAATTATGAACTAGAACACTATGAAATTGAATATATGAATATGCAATATGAAATTATATGAATATATGAATATAAAATTATATGAACTATATCACTATGAAAATGAAATTATATATATGAATATGAAATTGCATAACTTTTAAATCATACCAATATTGTTAGAAATGGAATTTGATTCTCCCATCATAGGTTGATTTGCAACTTCTTCTCCTCTCAAGATTGCTCTTTTTTTCCTCTTTATTTCTCTATCTTTCTCTCTTATTTCTTCAGTGTTGCTTTGATTCCTGGTAGATATTTTACTTCGACGCTTCTTGCTTCCCATTGTGATCCAGATCAACAATCCAAATTCATACTTGCAACAATATGTAAACACAATAAACAATGCTAAATTTTCATTAGAACACAAGCATTGTTTCAAATAGGTTAGTCAATTGTGAAGGATAAAATTAGTAATATGTTTATGTTTTATGTTTTATGTTTATATAGAATTTATTTAGGAATTCAGGTGGGAAATGAGGTTGAGTAGGTAGTTGGAATGGAATTAATGCCATCAATGCCTAAGTTCATTCTCAGGAAATTTTGTAGGATTTTTAACAAAAACAAGACCTCAATCAAGGTCGTAGCTCGATCAAGGGTTTCATAATTACCTCGATCGAGGTTATAACGGTATCTCAATCAATGGTTTATTAGACCCTCGATCAATGGTTTAATAAACCCTCAATCGATCTACTGTTAAAACCTCAATCGAGGGAGTTGAATACCTCGATCGAGCTCCAGATCTCGATCGAGGGCCTGAAAAACAAAGAATTATCCCTCTTACTTGAAAATCAATGTTTCTCTATGTCTTCTAGGGGTATAAACCCTTCCATTCATGGCACATAACTGAGTGGAGTTCATACCGATAGATTCATCACCGAATCCTCTATCCATTGAGGTATCATGCATGCATTTTGGCATTCATATGGGTTTTTTTTTTTCTAAAACTTACACTTAGAAAGCCTGACAACAACATCAAAGCAACTGAAAGAAAAATCCGCATGGTAAAAAATACACGTAAAAAAAATTTCAATTTTTGAAAACAGTGAAAATAAAGTTGGGATGGAAATATATGTGTATAAAATGATGATGAAATCATATGTGGTCACTTTTGAAAAATAATAAATAATTGTATATTGCGAAATAAATTAACAAAAAAATACGCAGACCATAGTACATTTTGTGTAGGTCATGCTCATATATATATATATATATATATAATTATTAATGTAATATTGAATTATTGGAGTTGGACACAAGCCACTTATTAACTTCTTCAAATTTTTAAGGTCAGACAGTTCATTAAATATGAAATGACATACATTAAATGACATCATAGTAATTTAAAAAAAATATCATTGGGAAGCCAACATAATATTCTACAATTTGTTTTTTTACTACAAGTCAAAATTCACATGGCATATTTACATTTTGAGTGCCTCTATGTAGCACATGAGTAAAAAATCAAGTTTTCATCGCTAAATTTGGCAAAAAAGTGTTACCCACCTTCATGGAATCACCCATGAGGTTTTTTGAATCTATGTTACCAGAAACTAGAAACTCAAAATGAAACGAGAAATGAGAATGATACGAGAAACGATGTTTAGAGGTTTGGCATGTACAAGAAATGAGGAGAGAAGCAGAGACATCAGATTGTCATATATAGTGAAATGCAATTGATGTTGTCAATAGTCTTGATTAGTGGGTAAAATAGGATTTCCTATTATTTGGTAATATAGGTTAGTTTGTATGCTTAGAAGTATTTAATACAATCAGAACTTTGATCAAGTCTCCATATCCTGTTAAAGAAGGTCTAATTATATGATAATTTGAATTTTACTTCTACCTAAAACTAAAAAATCTTATACCCAAAATAATAATAAGAAATTATAGAATTCCCACTACTTTATACAAAGAAACTAAAAACCTATGAATCCACTTTCGAAACTTTCAGACTTGATATATTGATAAAAGTGATCAACATTTTTTAGAAAAGATCGACATATACAATATTTTAAAACGGAATGGGGAACATGTTACTTAAATGTCAGCGTTAAAAAAAATAGCATAAAATTATGACATTGAGTTGCAAATTGTGTCAAGGTTACCTAGTTGTCCAGATACCTTCCCAAGTGGCCAAATCCCCTTCTTTCTCCATTTCAAAACCATAAACCAATTTAATAAAATCAAAATCAAAGCACTAAAGTTAAGATAAAGAAAATTATTTCATTTAAAAACCATGAACCACTTAATTAAAATAAAAGATAGAAGTTTAATCAAAGAAAATTTATTTTGACACTTTACACAGATTGGATGCTTATAATACCCTATTGTATTTCTATCTAGCTGGTAAAATATTTGGGGAATGGGATGCTTCTGCATAAAATTAGTTTAATCCTAAGGTTCAATGAACAACAACTGAGACCAATCAAATAGAACAGAAATTGAAAACTACAGCACCTAAAAATTCAAAAACGAGAGTAAGAAACATGAAGAAATGTTGGTCGTTTCATGAGAAATGGTTTTTTACTCTCAAAAATGAAAATGAGCGTAGAAAATGTCATTTTTCATTATGTCTTCATTTCTAACCCGTTTTTGGAAAGAAAGAAGGGGTATCATCTCATTTTTTATAACACGGCTCTGAATTGAGGGACTATCTTTCTAAGCTCACTGCACTTCAATCCTTTACCCAATAGCTCTAGGAGTTGATGAGTTTTTGTATCTCTGTCCCTATTTTGGCCAGAATTTTTCATAAAATCCCTAACGCATTTACAAATGACCTTATCTATCACTGGTTCTCTTCTAGTATTTACAAATTTTTCCAGATCCTCTAATGCCTTCAAGGTTTCCTCAAAATACAGTTCTCTATTCTTTGTGATAAAACTATAATACCTTTGTGGGAATTTACATGAGAAAAAGTATCTATGGTCGAACCCTTACCTCTGTCTTGCTCAGTTGTACTTCTGGTCCCTTGTCTTTTGGCTACAAACTATTGAGAGGTTTTTCGAACTTACTTACTAGGGTGCCCTGGCTTCTTATCCTCACCCAACTCCTCCATTGGATAGCTAACAAACTCAAAGTTCCCTGGAATCGTCACCACTCTCTAGGTGCATGCTTCAGTTTTCAGACCAAGCGTCTCAGTGTGCTTTACTAAAATATCTAAGGGCACGAACATCTTGGTCCCTTTTGCTATATTTATCTCCCAAGGAATGAAACATGATGATATACACTGCCTATTTTTAGCTAGGTGAATTCAATCCCTTAGCGTACATTTCCTATAGATTGAACTAAGTTATATGCCCCTTTCAAATTTCAGCCTATTACCAGTTGATTGCATTTTCCTTTTATTGTATTGATATATATGCCATCAAATGCATTACAAGTACATTATCTTCATCTAATTGGATCTTTACACATTTTGAGTTTTAGCTGAGGAAACTCTGGGCTCAAAAGTAACTCCTTTTATTACTAAACCCCGTATGACATGTGAGTCTGGGAAAATTTTTGTTTTTCAATGTCGTGATGAGATGGATGGCACCATGGCAGAAGAATTTTGAAGCCCATAATGTAATGGGATTCATAATCATAAGATAGATTTTTCTACTGGTACTCTCATTATTGGGAAGTTGAAAACGATTTTAATAGTGGTCTACTCTGTTTGTTTGTGTTGGATCTTTAACAAGAATTTTTTTCATGCAACATCTCCATGTGGAGGTATTACTAGCATAGATCAATTTTGAACTTGGATTTATAAATCCCCGAGAGGGATCCAATTTATTGAGGTGTACATTTTTTACCATTTGGATCTTTCTCGATACTTGATAGATCTGGGTTTAAAATGGATCTATGCTAGTTTATTTATTTTTTATATTTTATTTAAGTCAATATGTAATTTATATTTTTCATTTTTGTTGACATGACTAACCTGATAGGATCTCCCCCATATTGTGTTGGAGAGCACCTCACTTCTCTTGGTGCAATTATCCTTCTACTTATGACACTTTTGTTTTTGGAATATTTCTTATAAAATATTCGGGGTTTTAAGCCAAATCTCCATGTTAATACAAAACTGGAGGTTATGAGCCAAGTCTCTATGTTAATGGAGGCCTGAGTTGCTAGCCACCAGACCACACTCCCATAAGCTTTGCGATTGTGCCCAAATTTCTACAGTTTCAATGGTGTAGGTAAGAAAGTCCACAACCATGACAAATCAGCGCACTGCTTAGTTAATAAAGTTGTGTGCTTGGAAACTTCATTTGTAGGTAGTGAGAGGCCTTTGCTACAGTTTAAAGATATAGAGAAAGGACATAAATATGAAAAAAAGGATGAGGGATGCCTTGTCACCTATTCATATACCTTATTCAATTTGATTTTGCCTCTTTCCAGCATGCACTACGCATTGTTTCTTACTGTTTGGACAACCTCAACAAAGGAGACCGAGGAACTCATTCATGTAGGTTGGCCTTCTATTTCAACCTGAATTTGGACAAAGTGGATCACTACAAGCTGATATGTTTGGACTCTACTTTCTCCTATTCTTTTTCAAGATTGTGAATTCTGATTTATTTATTACAAATGTTCACTTTAATTAGTTAAATATCCTAAAGGCTTCAAGACTCTGAATTCTAAATTATTTATTATAAATGTACAGTTTAATTGGTTAAATATCCTGAAGGATTGAAGTGAATAAGTGGACATGAAGTACAGAAGGCATTCTTATCATCAGTTCGCACTTGTGAAACATCAAACATGATATGGTCGTTGGTATTGAGTCTGAACTGTACAATATTCGAGGCTTTGTTTTATATTTTTAATCTTCTTTGCATGTGAGGTTTGTATATATAATTTCAACTTATAAGAGAAAATTCTTCATCTTTATGAAAAGCATCTATTGTGGAAGGAAATACAAATACTTGATAATAATCAAGATTCAATCATACTTTAAAAAAAAAGTAAAATATGTAAATGAAATATAATGAGGGAATTCTTAAAAAAAAGAATAGTCTTCTTTTATAATCTTCAACACAATATTTTATATTAAAATAATAATCTCCACCCCTTAAATAAAATACTAAGTTACAAGCCCGTCGGGGTGTAGACTAGTAGGAAAACCCATGTATGCCTTGAAATAAAGGTCGTTGGTTTAAATCCTAGATAGCCCATGCTCCATTATTGCGCACGGTGCACAACAGGATTTGAACCCAAATGCTGACGTCAGAATCCAATGTCATCTGACATTTCGCATGGATGTATCGGACAACAATCAATCAACAAAATGCCGACAACAAATTATTTATAGCGCCGTCAAATATACGACACTCTGGCGTCAAATTTCTGACTCTTGTATTGTCGGTTATCCGACACTTTCGTGTCGGATCTTCGACGTTTGTGAACCCAAAAATGTCAGTTATCCAACCCCTGAGCATCGGATATCCGATGGGCAGTATATTTTTTTTTATAAAAAAAAAAATTAAGGTTTACATGATTTTAAATTTTATGGTCCCATACTTTCAACGGTAAATATGTTCAAGGTGTCAAATATCTGATGCATGTCCATTATAAATATAAATTGTTTTAAACATTTCGACATGTTTGTTGTATAAGCAACAGACGATTGTGAAAATTATTTGTTCCTCGATGGACGTTTTCAGGAATTGTTTTATTCTTCAATGGGCGATTGTGGAATTTTTTTTCATCGATAGACAGTTTCTCGGGAATTTTTCATTCTTTGAATTCTCTCCATTTGAAAAAACCTTGATGCATGGTTGATGTGTGGAACTTGATTTTTTAATACATCTAGTTATATTCATTTATGAAGTTTATGACAAAATGTCAAATAGATTAAATATTCTGGATCCAAACGAAGACAACCGACAATTGCTTGCTAGACTATGGGATGCAGCGAAACGAAGGGGTGATGGCAAATGTTATTGTCCATGTACTCAATGCAGGGGATTTAAGAGGAGAAGAATATTGATCTCAACATCCACAAAACATTGTAGGGAACATGGACACGCTGAGGGGGGGAACAAATATCGTCCATTTGTAGGTTTAGCATTATAAACATTATTATATTCATTTTTTTTGGTAATTGTATGTATTATTTTTTTCCATATATGAATGTATATCTATTGATGTTTCCATGTATTTATATTAAAGGAAAGACACCCTATAGCATGTCGTCCAAAGGAAGTGCTTTCAGAACAAGTTCAGGATCAGGATCATGGAGCGTGTATGTTTAATGGAGAACAAGTGAATGATCATATTTAACAAGATGATCATGCTAATGATGTAATTGAAGATGATGGTACAAATACATTGATCCATGATTCATTTAACGTTAGAATGGATGACGATGATGTTGATAATGAAAATGATGATGACTTTGATGATGTTCACGATATACCTCTTCTTGATAAGGCATATGAACCCCTTTATGAAGGCTCCAAAACAAATCTTCTCTCTACTATATTATTGATAATGAACTTGAAGGTTATGAATGGTCTTTCAAACATTGCAATCACACGTATGCTAAGGTATCTAATAATTGTATGATCGTGATAAAGTTTATTTGTATTCCGCTAATAATTGTATTGTTGACTCATTATTGATCATCGTACGGATGAAGCGTGTTTCATTAATATTATTTATTTATTACATTAGCAATTTTTTTTTTGTAGCTTGATAGCTGAATTTTTGTTACTACCATCAAATATTTTACCTCACACATATCAAGATTTAGTTTCCATCATGAAAGAGATTGGAATGCATTATGAACCAATTCATGCATGCCCCGATGACCATGTTATATATTATAATCAGCATGAATTTGCAACAGAATGTCCGGAATGTTATGTAAGTAGATATCGTATAGATAAAATAACAAAAAAGGTGCCTCATAAGGTTCTTCGTTATATTCCCATCATTCCACGTTTGCAATGAATATTCATGTGCAAAAACATAGTACAATTTATGGATTACCATGCGAGGAACATAAGTCAAGACGATGTTATCCAAATGCCTACAGATGGTACTGCTTTTAGAGATATTGAGGAAAAGTGGCCTCACTTTAAAGAAGAACCACGTAATCTTAGTATTTCTTTGGCAGCAGATGGTGTTAATACATTTGCACATATGAAATCCATTTACACGGTGTGGCCTATTTTTGTTATCAACAATAACATTCCTCCATGGTTGTCAATAAAGAGGGAGCACATAATGTTTTCGATGATTATTCTAGGTTTTATTGACGAAAACTATTTTGTTTATAATGTAGTTGTGGCATCTCATTTGTCATAATATGTATCTTAATTTGATATATATATCTATTGTTTTACTCTTTTTCATGGTTTATATATCTTAATGGTTCTCATAATGATATATTTTATATGTACTTCAAATTATGAATCAGGTAAGTTCCAAGTCAAAGATATGAATGTATACATCGAACCTCTTATAGATGAGATACTAAAGTTATGGAATGGCATAACTATGTATGACATATCTATACCAATACGACAAAGGCAATTTCAATTCCATGCAATGGTTGTATGGACAATACACGATGCCCCTGGGTTAACTTCATTTTGTGGTTTGTAATTTTAAGTTCCACTTTAATTGCATTTAATGATATGGAGTAGTTAGAATATTTTATATATGGATATATTTGACATAGATATTCCATATCTAAATATTGTAGGTCTTCAGACAAAGGGTAAATTTGCATGTCCATTTTGTGGTCCTAAGATAAAATCTTGTCGTTCAAAAAGATTAAGAAAGGAGGTGTTTGATGAGTATAGGCATTTCCTCTCTAAGAATCACAAGTATAGAACAACTGAAAGAAATATTTTCAATGGGAAGCAGGAAACTGCATTAAAACCACGAAGAATGACACCTCACCTTTGGAGGATGCAATACAATAGAAATCATCATCATGGTACGTATGGATCATCGTATATGGATTTTTATGTATTTTAATTTTTATTGTGAGTTGTTTGTTGTAGTGCCCATATTTGATTTATGATGTAATTTATTAATTATAAACTAATATTCATGATGTACATCATGATCATGAAGGCATTAATGGTCTTTCACGAGGAATGAAAAGTTATCCTATTCAATTCAATAGGTTGCCCTATTATGAGCACCTACAAACTGCCCATTTGTTTGATACAATGCATATTGGAAAGAATGTTACTGAAACCTTATGGTGACTACTAGAGCTAAGGAGGGAAAACGATAAAGTTCTGAAAGTGTGCAATGACATTCAAGAAAGCAACCATAAAATGAAAGACGTCATCCAATTTCATACCAATGGAGAACAAGTTAATATAAACTCAATTCCATGGATGTTTACGGAGCAACAAAGCAATGTTGTCAAAGAAGTAATGCGGAAAATTAAATTTCCCATCGGTTTTTGTGCAAACTTGAAGAATATCATAACTAAAAAAGGTGATTTTGTAGGGGTCAAAACACATGATTGGCATGTCTTCATCAAGGTAATTATTATTGTTATGTCCATATAATGTTTTCTTGTTTGTATACTCTTTTTTTAATAAATGGTGTGGTTTGTATATTGATACAGTATGTTCTACCTCTCTCTCTCCTAGACAACTTTGACAGCAATGTTACAGAGCGAAATTCCTATGGCTTGGGGTACCACAACAGACAGCTTGACTCCAGAAATCAATCCTTTCCAATATGCAATAGAAATTAAATGTCTAACACTAAAGGATTAGACCTCGTACCTTATTCCAGACAGTTGAAGTAGATCCCCGTTGAGCTTTCCAATCTTCAGCTTGAATTGATAGATTACTTCCTCAACAACAAGTAAACAATACAAGCATACTATATATCATGGTGTTAGATCTATTCTAGCATATATAATCAACAATGTAAAAGCATTTGGCATAATCCAATGGATACAATATTCATTCAAATACACATTATTGGATAGGAAAAGATATTTCTATTAATATAAATCAGAGATTACAATATAGATACAACCTCTGATGGCACGTCTGCGAACCGGAGAAACTGAATCCCCCACTTGGGCCTCCACCACTTCAATCCTCCATCAGTTAGATAGCAAGATCACAAGCAAAAGGCCAGCTTGGGAAGAACACAAAAGTTCTCCAAGGGACAAAGGGATGCAGACTCAAGCATAAGTTCCGACAACAATGGACTATAGTTTCTTTGCTCTCAATTCTCTCTTCTTACCTTCAATGTACCGAGGGGTTCCTTATATAGCTTTCAAAGGGATAATGAAAGTTCAAATCCGAGCGATCTCAAGGCATAGGGAAGGCCAGGAGTCAAATGAGTCGGATCCATGTCAAGGAAAACTCCAAAAGGATTTGGATTATGCACACATCTCAATGTATGTGGTTATAGGGGTAAAACCCGCCTATGTATGCGATTATAGGTTTAAAATCCGCGTATATAATTTTTCATATGTTTTTAGGGATGATCAAGGAAACATCAAAGGACAAAAAATGGTCCATGGGGTTTAAGGAGTCTGCAGCGGGACAGGGGAAGGCCATACAAAGTGTGATTCACCTAGAGTGGTGAAATCCGCTATAACAAGCAATGTCAAACAAGTTATATATAATCTTGGTAAATACATGAGGTAACTAGCAATTACTTGCATGTGCTTAGTGTTTCTTTAATTCTCCATATAATAATTTATATTTGTTTTTTTTGTGCACTATTTGAACATATATTGTAATTTAATGTTTATTTTTGTTAAATATCGTTATTGGTTTGCATCACTTATAGATGGTTGACATATAAAGAAATCCATAAAGAAGATATAAAGTTTTGGAGGAGATAAATTCCTCGTCTCATGTGTGAAATGCAGAAGCATCTACCATCGACATTTTTCAATGCATAGGAACACTACCTCATACACCAAGTTGAGGAGATTTAGTTGTGTGGGCCTGTGCACTCAAGGTCCATGTGGATGGTTGAGAGGAACTTGAAATTTATGAAGGGTTTGGTGAGACAATGAGCACATGCGGAGGGTTCTATGATGGAAGGATATACGGTATACCAAAACATTTTGTATGTTAGTGAATATCTTCCTATTTTAGCGTCAAAGCTCAATTTATGTCGCATTTGTGATCTGGACTCCAATAACAAATTTGAAGGGGAGAAACTGAAGGGGAAAGGTAGATTGAGGAAGCTGAA
Source organism: Pseudotsuga menziesii (assembly GCA_001517045.1). Classification (NCBI taxonomy): domain Eukaryota; kingdom Viridiplantae; phylum Streptophyta; class Pinopsida; order Pinales; family Pinaceae; genus Pseudotsuga; species Pseudotsuga menziesii. The sequence continues at coordinate 90,076 of LPNX010524385.1, forward strand.
AGGTAATTATTAGCAAGTGGATTTTTATTATATCCTTCATATTCTAATTGTATTTTCTAGTCATAATTTCTTCAATTAAGAGCATATACGTCTTTGTTCAGGAGATTTACACCTTTCTTTGATTTTAATGGTTATTGTCATTAAACAGTTGGTTGAGAATGGGATGCAATTCATTTATACATCACAAACAATCTTGATTGGATGAAGGTATGGGTTTAATGATGCACACAATCGGGTCATGGAATATCATGGGAAGGTGTGGCTTCATTGGTAAAAGCAGCACAAAGCAATGGAGATAACAATCTAATAGAAATGGAAATCGATTTGGCATATGGTGTAAAAGATAAAATGGTAAGCATATAATTAATCAAATATCCCTCTAAATATTTTATTTTGCAAATTACTTATTGACGTACATGTTCTTTTTTTCCATGTATTGTTGCATAAGGACTGAATGGTTGTGTAATCGTTTCGTGTATTGCCTATTGTAGGTAAAACACCACAAGGCTATGGTCTACAATGGAGGTAGATATCGGATCAAAAAAATGGATGAAACAAATAAAACATTAGATTCTGGGGTTTCGACTATCTTTGAGGTTACCAATGTTTCATCTAGAACTGAAAAACATCCATAAGTCTCAGAAAATTGATACTATGGGTACTTGGAAGATATTATACAGTGTGACTTTAAATCCTTTAAGGTATTTCTATTCATTGTCAAATGGTACAGGTTACGATTGAATCAACGTGATCCCGATAGAATTATTATTGAACATTATAATGGATTTACCATGGTAAACACAAGGTTGTTTGAGCCAAGAACAGAGCCCTATGTTCTTCCAAGCCAATGTGAACAAGTATTTTACTCAGAGGTTCTAGGTAAAGTGGGATGGTCATTTGTTGTGAGACACGATCCAAGGGGAAGGCCGGTAAAGTATAACCTAGATGATGGTAATGAAGAGGGTTCTCTAGAAGAAGACTATGATGACAAAGAGCATGATCAACTTGAGTTAGCTGATGATGATGATCCAACAGAAGATGTCCAAGGAATAGTTGAATCAGATGATGTAGCAGACAATGCCGATGAAGATTATTCCGACGATGACACAATGAGCGTAACTGATGATGACGACGACGATGATATGGCCAATCCTTACAATGTTGACTATGTATCTGATGATATAGATGATGACATGGATGAAGAAGATGCTGACATGGATGAAGAAGACGATGAAATATATTGAAAGGTAAATATTTAATAAAACTATTATTTTATCTTATTTTAAAAAAAGGTGTTACTGACATCATCACCATCACCATCATATTCATCATAGTAAATCAAATGCACATCATCATCAACATCATCACCATCATGCGCATCATCATCATCAACATGCACATCATCTTCATCATCGTCGTCATCATCATCACCGTCTTCCTCATGATGATGATACTCATCATCAACATCATCATCACCATCATCATCATCTTCATCATCAACGTCATCATCATCATCGTCATCCTCATGATGATGATAATCATCATCATCATCATTGTCATTGTCGACATCAACATCATAATATTCATCATCGTCATCATCATCATCATCATCATCATCATCATCATCATCATCATCATCATCAACATCATCATCATCATCATCATCTTCATCGTCATCATCATCATCATCATCATCATCATCATGGTCTTCATCATCATCGTCTTCATCATTTTCATCGTTGTCTTCATGATCATCATCAACATGGGCATCATCTTCATCATTGTCATCATCATCATCACCGTCTTCCTCATGATGATGATACTCATCATCAACATCATCAACATCACCATCATCATCAACATCATCTTCATCATCTTCATCATCATCGTCATCATTATCATCGTCATCCTCATGATGATGATAATCATCATCATCATCATTGTCATCATCAACATCATCATCATCATTGACATCATCATATTCATCATCATAATCATCATTGATCAACATCATCATCATCTTCATCATCATCATCATCATCCTCATCCTCATGATGATGATAATCATCATCATCATCATCAAGATCATCATCATCGTCATAATCACAATCATCATCTTCATCAACATTATAATCATCATCATCATCATCATCATCATTATAATTTTCATCGTCGACATCATCATTGTCATCATCTTCATCAACATCATAATCATCACCATCATCATCAACTTCATCATATTCGTCATTGTCATCATTATCATCGTCATCCTCATGATGATGATAACCGTCATCATCATCATTTTCATCGTCGACATCAACATCATAATCTTCATCATCATCATCATCGTCGTCGTCGTCATCATCATCGTCATCATCATCATCATAGTCATCATTTTCATTGTCATCCTCATGATGATGATAATCATCATCATCGTCGTCGTCATCACAATCATAATCATCATCATTAGGATCATCATCATCATCATTGTCATCGTCATCATCAACATCATCATCATCATCAACAACAACATCGTCATCATTGTCATCATCGACATGAACATCATAATCATAATCATCATCATCAACAACATCATCATTATCATCCATGCTCACATGCTCAACTTTTCACTCATCCTTCAAAGCTATATTTTCATTTATCCAAGATAGGGATGTGTCATTATGTAGATGGTTCTTCCCTCATTAATGTGAAGGTTCTTTATTCAAGTTAGGATATAATAAAAATATCCTAATACTATTATGGCAATTTATATAATATAAAATAACATATAATAAAAATAAAATACATATAATATAAAATAACATATAATAAAAATAAAATACATATAATATATAATAAAAAATGACAAGGGTATTTGGACATTGTCGTGACTCGTTGTGGACAGTTCAATGCAATTTGGAGGTTTTTGTGAATTTGGGAGTAGGTCCGGTGGAGCACAGGGTTCAGAATTGGAGCTCACGGTTGATAATTAGAGGTCAGGGTTGAGAATTGGAGCTCATCGTTGATAATTGGAGCTCACGCTTGAGAATTGGAGCTGATAGTACAAATTTGGAGCATAGGGTTCACGTTTTGGAGTTCTAGTTTTGTATTTGGATCTCATGGCTCAACGGGTAAGCATCAGGACCTCCTTTTTTTTGGCATGCTGTTAGCCTCCGCACATGAGACTGAAAAGCGTGCTTCGAGTGCACTCTAGGATAGCTTTCATGTAATGATGATGACCCCATATCAAAATAGAGTGCAGCCTTGGTCTATCCCGATCCATCCCATACTCTCGAACAAATTTTATTGATTTGAATCCTGCACAGTATATAGGTTGATCACTAGCCGTTAAATTGTATTGTGTTTTCACAGATCGCCGTTAAAATTAAAATTTTAATTGAAGTTTTAATTAATGGTTTAACAGTCATACATGAAGCTCAGATTCATCCTTCATAGCCATGTGCGCAAAAACCTAATTAAGGCCCTCATTACATCATCAGAGTCTGCGCTGAAGCTTTCCCTTCTTTGCTCCATGTGTGGAGGCTATGTGACAATGGTTTTTGGGCATCCTGTGACAAGGGTTTTTTGTGCGCACTGTGATGTTTCCTCCTTTCTGTCGATCTCAAAGATCGGCGGTCCAATATTGACTTTCCTTAAGGGGGAGGGGACCCTATGTTATATAATTTTATACCATCAACCGCTCACTTTGGCAAGCTACGGTGGCACCTCAAACTCATAAACCTGTTTCCCAATAACCAGGGTTGGGGTTTACCATAAGCACCCCAATTGGTCATTTCGTTCCTTAACATGCAAAACCGGAGCCTAGACTTCTGGCCTTAGAAGAGTTAGTTAATGAGTGCCATGGAATTAATAAAATTATAAACTTAGGATCATGGAATAGAAGGAACGAGGGATACTTTTATTGATGAAAACTAGGACCTTGAAAAACACACTAGTTCGGGGACAAAAGTTTGGGAACAAACAAGTTGAAATATGTAGCGACTTTTAAAAAACCAAGGCAAAGCAAACAATTTCATGGTTGGGGTAGTTATACACCTTAACAAGTTGGAGAATACAGCAGAGACAACCATTATGGGAAGGGTCTAAGGTCGACAATTCAATGCCAAAACCCTTAAGGATTGGGGTTAGGAAAATTGGGGTGACAAACTAGGATGCGTGCCCAAAGTCCCGGTTCTCTCCAAAGGTTGTTCATCTTGCATCTTAAGAAAGCCAAAGATGCACAATGGGATCTCAAACAAAATTGGTGTATAGGCTCAACACTAATGGCTTTGAAAATGTGGAGAACTCTGTTTGACAAGAAAAGAGAGAAGTTAGACATCACCCTAATTTGGGTGTGACTTTAAGGTTTTCCCTTTGACTATTGGTCTTTAGATGTTTTCAAGGGAATTAGAAATATTGTGGGGGAGTTTGTCGTGACAGATATGTCATTTAAAAAAGTCAGACAATATGAAATTTTCCCACATTTTGGTTATACTAAACAACCATGAGGGTCTAAAGGAGGATATTGAAATTGAGCAAAAAAATATTTCTATCATTCAGACATCAAACTATGAGGGATTTCCATTTGGGTGTTGGCGGTGTCATAAATACAACAGTTTACGAGGTTCATCCCAACTAACCATTAGGTATTACTTTAGACCTAGGTATTCACACGGGGATGTTAAACATATAGTAGAAGGATTGGGACAAAATCCTTAAACCTTGGGAACTGGGAAGTAGAAGGGGTGAATATCAAACCTCCAAAAGGAATAGGAGAAATTCAAATATGATATGGTAGCTAGGAGACAATCCACCTTTGTTGGGGCACTTAGAGTAGTGAGAACCCTAGCCATGTTTTGTTGTAAGCAAGAAACTAGAACCTAACCCCTAGATCATTGAAGATCATTATAAAATATTAAATTTTTTTCTTCATACCTGTTAATATTATCGTCAAACAAAATTTTCCATGAGGACAGAGTTCAAGAACTTTTTCCACATGAACTATATCTCACAAAAGATAACAAGTGTTCATCCAAGCAATGGTGACGACTCGTGGTATTATGCCTCACAAGTTTGCGATGTTGCAACCCCATGAAACATAATACCAAGAGTCGTCGCCATTATTAGGCAACACTTATTAGCTATTTTAGAGTTAGTGAATTGAAAGTGGCTAAGTCAATGCAAAAAAGAAAGGTAATAAGTTTGACTAAATAAACTATTTTGATAA
>LPNX010524385.1:95594-112469 GCA_001517045.1 Pseudotsuga menziesii
AATTGATAAATAGAGAGGAGCACTAAGAAAGCTACAACACTTTGTAGTAAATAGAACGAGTATATATATAATGTCTACAACATTCTGCATACATCCTTCACTTGAATGATGTTAGTTCTTGGCGATACTGTATAGTGTATCTTTTAACCTCTTCAGTGTTACTCTGTAGTGCATATATTTATATATATATATAATCATATATATATATCTAATCCATGGTGGTGAAGAGCGGACATTTCACTTGAATGATGTTTGGGTCTTGAAGCAAGTACTAGGTATTTTGATGTCCTCCATTTTTTATTTGATCATTTTATGCCAATTTTCACCGTGTCTGATTTGTTTTTGCCCCTCTTACAATTAATAGGATAAGATGACCTTTTTGGTTTAGATAGTTGGTTAGCTTTAGAATTATTCCATGGTGTGAGTGATATTTGATGTTTCCTTTCCCTTTTTCCATCCCCTTGGTTTCATCAAATCATTGAGGAAGGCATGATATGGTTAATTTAAGAGCCTTTCGATTTGTGGGGTATAGTCTTTTTTGGTTCTTTATACTATGGGGTTGCCTTAGGGTTTCCTTAGGGTTGAAAATTAGTATGGGAAAACAAGTTAGCGTTTCCTTAGGGTTGAAAATTAATATGTGAAAACAAGCATCATAATGAATATACATACTAGATTGGCATAAAACTTTTTTTCATAGAGCAGTATGAGTGAACAATAGAACACTACAAATCAATGATAAGTTAGGGATAATATTCATTATAAAAGGACCTTTGGGTAGGATAAACAGGGCATCAATTCATCCTCCATTTGAGTCCTTCAACCATTCATCTCACTCCCCTTCGTTTCTAGGTCTCAAAATCTTTAATTTGGGAACAAAGTACTTATATAGTTCGATCAAAGCCATCAGCTTTGCAAGATGCTAAAAGTAAGGATATTTTTTCATGTTTCACTTTTGTTGTCAAAAGGAATACTGAAAAGTTAGGAAGTACCAAAGATAGTCATTATGTGCATGTGGACTTAATGTAGGGAGAGAAGTCATGTCTACTTTTTTGTTCTTGAATGGGAGCAATGATGAAACCACAATAGTGGTTTATAGATGGAAATCATGTAATGGCAATCATAGGGAAACTGTTAAACATTTGGAAGAATCATTGCACTAACAAGGGCCCTTAATGGAGAAAAAAATTGGTATTTTAGGGCCAACCGGGGTTGTTACTTCTCTTGTGCACAGGTCCAGAGATTTTTAGGGTTGTTTTGTAACCTACAATTGCAAGGAAAGCCATGAAAGACTGTTATTTGCTATTGATATCCTTCAAGAGACTATTGAGAATCACCTAAAGCAGAATCCAACTTGGTTTATAGGGTCTGAAATTAAATGGTATTGGTTTTATTTAGGTTTGTTTACCCCCTTTTTGTGGAGAAAAAGCACCCAGGATTCATGATACTACTATAAATTGTTGTTTAGGAGGTTGGAACAGCCCTTATGTTGGTAATCCAAGCATTAGCATATTCAATGGCTTTCTAAAAGCCATTTTTTCCGTTGTTCGTCACTTTTCATAGGGCTATTCATGCCCAGAACTGCCTTTTAACCCTCCAATTTGGCCTAGATTTAGAGGTACGCCTGTTCGGTGATGGATAAGTGCACAAGGGTGCCCAAGATGGTGAAATAGGGTTGCTTCATACCCTTTTTTACTGCCAAACAGGTTTGTTTGTGCCCATAATTCATGTGGATGCTGCTATAAGGCATATGAATGATATTTTAGGGTTTCTTTCACCCACAAATTTCTCATTTTTACAGCTAGAATTGCAAAGACCACCTCCTATTTCCATTGATGATAATATTTTATTGCTGCAATGTACCCAGATCTGAAAGTTGGCCTAATTATAGCTGATTAGAGATGCTTTACTGTTTGTTGTGACCTTCAGACTGCTCCCAAAGTGCTCAGATTTGTCCCTTCGATGCTCATACTTGATTCTAGAGTTGTTTATGCCCATAGGACTGCCCGACATTGCTCCTAGTGTGACATTGAAAATACCAAGTTTGTTCTTCATCATCAGCTTTAGAATCAGCAAATATTACAGACTGATGTAAATTTATTTAAAACATTCTTTTCATTCTTGAATGTGCCAAGTAGCAAATCTGGAAATGTCCACTCTTTGTCCATTACTGTAAAGGAATTGTACTAGAAGATTTGCGAGGACTTGTTGATTTCATGAAGAAGTTGAACAAAACAGAGAGGAGACTAAGCAAGCTACAACTCTTTGACACGCATGAAAAGTGTTGTAGCTTGATTAATGGTCCTCTTTGTTTCTCATTTAGGTTCAACTAAACAGTAAAATCAACATGTACAGGAAAATCTTCTAGTACATCTCCTTTATACTAATGGAATAATAATAAGGTTAGTTCTCTGGAGATCCTGTAGAGTGGATGTAAATGTTGGCTCAAACTCATACACGGGTTTGCACAGAGGTTAAAACATCCACTCTATAGGATATCCAAGAACTCAACATCAGTATTTGTCCATTACTGTAAAGTGCTCAGATTTGTCCCTTTGATGCTCATACTTGATTCTAGAGTTGTTTATGCCCATAGGACTGCCCAACATTGCTCCTAGTGTGACATTGAAAATACCAAGTTTGTTCTGGAAGGGCCAATTCACCTTGGTGTACTGGTTTATTGTTAGAGGAAGGCCTTCTCTCATTATTTGAGGAACATTCACCCTTGGAGACACATGCATAAGGGCAGTGTTCAGCCCTACCAAAGGAGAAGGTGATCACTTAAAGCATGCTTACACTATTTTATACACCATTTCATGAGAGATATTAGATGCTTGGAGGTTACTCATTGAGCTGGTCCACTTGGAAGGTTGTTCACATGGTTCATGCCCTATTTTGTATTTGGGGGCTGCTTTATAGATTGACTATTGTGCACATGGGTGGAATCTAGGGCCTACAAAGCAAGTTGTGTTTTACTCCAAATAGTGTTATGATTTATAGGAATCCTACAAGCTAATTGACTCGACAATGAAGTAGGTTTAGAGTCTAGATGTTTATATTTCTAGGTTAATTTTTTTTTTGAATTGAAGTGCCATGTGTGTGGCCTATGCATTCGAACATTCACTAGGCCAATTTAGTTCGGATTGGGACGAATTGACCATTTTGTTACCGATCCATTCATTCATACCCTGATTTGCTTGGTTCGGTACCAAACTTGTCACTCCAATCGTTTTAAAGACTGAGTTAGCTCGGTTGGGGGTCAACTCGGTTGACTCAACCACCTCAGTATAAAAACACTTAATTAAATCTGCAACTATTATTGTTGAAAAGGGGTTAGGCCAGTAAAAGGAAAAGGCAATGTTAGGAAAAGGAAATGCAAGAAATAAGAGAGAATGGAGAATTTTATGTAACTAAAAGAGGGGTATACATAAGATTTCTTAGGGCATACATAAATTCTTGCATACAATCCCATTAGTATCATAAATTATGGGAGAGATTAGAAAACATCCCTACACAAATATTAACCGATAAGTATGGTTTTGGTGTTTCATTTGGAGAATAAAATCCTATAACAATAGTTGTTATTATGACTCTTAAAGGGTCCTAGATGATATCTGTGCACTTTTGGGTAGTTCAACTTTCAAGCAAAATAAGCCATCTACAACAAGTATGTGCACCCTAGAAAACATGGAAAAGGTCATAAAACATATTAGGTAAAATGGATAATCATCTACAACATCACAAAATCATTCATGGGAAAACTAAAAACCACTTAAAGGAGATATGTTCTTTGAAGGAGATAGTCCATTAAAGGAGAACCTCCAGGTTTTGTATAGACATATATTGGCATAAATTATAGTGTTATATGTGATGCATATGCATAACATATTGTCTCAAGATTGACAACATTGAAAGGCTAAAGTACAATGGCCACAAGCATACATTTGAAGCTTATGAAACCTACCCAATTCATGTTCGCAAAAGGAAATGCAAGAAATAAGTTAGAATGGAGACTTGTATGTAACCAAAAGAGGGGCATACATTAGAATTTTTAGGGATACCAAATGCCCACACCTATTAACCAAACTCATTCTTGACAAGCTTTTTCTTTAACAAGTTATTGGCTTACAAGTATTTCCAAGTTTTTTTTCTTATAAGTCTTTCCACGTTTTTTGCTGGTATTTTGCTATGCTTATGCCAAAAATTTTTTTTGCCACGGTGCAGGTAGAACCAAACAGGTATTTTTCAAACCTGTATTCCTCCCGCGAAGGGAGTTTGGGAAGGCTATAGGAAAGTGAGACATCTAGTAGGTCTACACGGGCTAGATCAACTAGATGTCAAAAGATCAGAAGAAAATTCAACAAATGCATGAATTTTTTTCTCCAAGGAGGGGGGTCATGTTCCTATGATGATGAGACAGTGGGAGAAATTGATGTGCCCTTAAGGTACCAACACCTAGTGAAACAATGGGTGCCTAGCGGTCTTCCTAAAGTAAACACTGATTTTTGTGTGAATGAGAGGATATATAGAATTGCACCGTCCTCATTGCATGGATTGGGCTTGTTTTGCATGGACGGCATAAAGGTTGGATACGGTAGATGTATAGAATTGATGGAGTATGTTGGATCCTATTACAACTACAATGATTGGATGCGCCTGTTCCAATATACATGAAGTATGCGTAGATATGGGTTGTCAGCGAATTATATACAACTAAAAGACAAAGCTCAAAATAAAGGAGCAACGATGTACAGGGACGGAAGGCCAAAAACAACCGGTAATACTACGGGGTTTATAAACAGTACACAACCAAGTTCTACATTAAAGCAACCCAACTGCATATTCGAGTCGCGTGAAGGAAACCGTGTCTTTGTATGTGCAATTAAATAAATAGTTGCTGGCTAAGAACTGCTTATTGATTACAATTTGAATCGTGTAGATACAAACAATGTTAGTATGGTTGTGGTACAACAAACAATTTAACCACCCTTTTATTAATTATTTTAATGTCTATAGGAATTTTTGTTAGAATATAATTGAAATTATCTACTTTTCATGTTTCCTTTTGTAAATTTTAGTATGTTTTTGATCCAGGGTTCTCTCAGGGGCACCTCCCTCTCCGTAGATGTTTGTCGACCCGAGTCAAGGCAGCAGGTATACATCAATATTTTCAATGTAATATTAAATTTAGGATGGACATACAAATACATTGTTATGTATTTTCATTAGTATATTAGGTTCATTTATATAATATTATTGATTTTCCATGCAGAGTGTTGATCAGGGAAGCCAACTGGCTATTGATCTACCGACTACAACATCAGGGCAACAACCAAACATGAATGTAATTCTCCATTTCAAATAGTTTAAAATATTAAAAAAGTCTATTGTGATGCATTATGTTATTTTGTAATGTATTCTTTCGTTTTTATGGTTGCGTTCATGATGGTAATGTTGTCTACCTTTTTTGTAGATTGACCGGGGAAACTCCCCAGCTGTTGATCTAACGACTAGAGACTCCAGGCAACCATTTAACCTAAATGTAATTCCACATTCTAAATACTTCAAAATGTACACATATAAAACATATAGCATAGTGTTTATTTTTGTTTTTGTTATATATTTGTTAGCTTATACATATTGCGTTCATTGTGATAATGTTCTGTACTTTTTTTGTAGGTGGTAGATTGAGGTAAATCCCCATCTGTTGATCATACCATGCCCTTGGCTAGGCATCAGGTAATCCTAGATCTAATCCCTAATATAATTATTTGCGCACACTATATTTTCAAAGACTAAGCAATTTTTTATATATTTCAATTGCAGACAGGGGATTCTGTTTATCAAATGACGTCTCAAAACTCTTTACAGAATGAGGTCTCTCGGTTGATGAGATATAGTGAAATTAGAGATTCTGTGGACCCGTTGAGTGTGCTACAAAGGACAAGGGAAAAACACAATGAGGAACTGATTCGTCTGACATTGACAATTCCACTAACAGAAGGGATCGAACAAAGGATTCAATTGTTGTTACAACAACGTAAACAAGTGGACATAAGTTATCAAATAAAAATGTAAATTCAGTTATAAAAACTTTATAATATTTGATTTTATATGCTGTTGAACTTATAATACAATGGGTTTAATTTACAACTCGCTATGGAGATTATCAGTGGTGGTCAAGGAAATGTTGGTCCCAGTGACCAAACCACTCCACGTACACCACATACTACTCCCATATTGTTCACTGAACAATCAGCAACATGCTTTGCGACACTACCAAGGGCAGCAGAGGGTGCAGCCGATGTTTCCCCACCCACAATAGATGCTGCAGAAGAAGGGGTGGATGCAGGGCTAGATAGAGATGTGGAAGGATTTCCTGTATCTTCTTGTGTGGCTAGCACTGGTTAAATAAAATGTACATTTTTGGTGAATGAAGAACTGGTTCCAATAAAGATAGAGAGGATTCCAGGTCATTATAGATTGTTCAATTTATTTTTTATAATTTGTGTCTAATATACCGATAATATTTTCTAATGTTGACTAATGATGGCAATAATGTTTTGCAGGAAATGATATATTTTATAAACACATGAATGATTTGGCCTTGGAGATCTTCGAGCCCACCATCCGCACAATGTGGAATAAGCAGCCAAAAGCTTTAAAGGATGATCTAACTAATCGCTTGGTTAGTCTGTTCGGAAAAGATACCTTTGATACATCGAAGGTACTACAAAAGGCTAGAAAACATCTAAATATTTTTCGAGACCAATATAGGGTTCACCTAGAAAAGAACCCATTGCAGCTGCAAGATTTTCCCAAAATTCAAAAAAAATTCGGGACCCTCCTTTTGCTTATATTGATTTGATTTTCTTCTTTGATTTGGTTTGATGATTCTTCAGAAAGGCTTTTCCTAATGCCTGAAATGATCCACTGCTTTTTTAATTTTACCATTGCCTTTGAATGCATTCTTCAAGTGTTTGAGTTGGAAGTTTATTTGCTCGCGTTTCCGCCTTTGCGGTGAAATAATAAACTTTAGCTTCGATGTTTTTCTCCGATGCATTTTGTCTCAATCGACTGACTTTTGGTTTTGCATTGAAACATATTGTTACTACATTCTTTGCAGTTGTGGACAACAGACTATGAAGCCCCCCGATTATTGCATTGACTTTTCAGACCCTGCTTTGTTGTTTCGTCGATCCTTAAATTTTGGGCTTCCGCCATTGTGGCTGCAAAAAGCACCATCCTTCCAGTCGTTAAGTTGTTTTTCCTCCGATTTAGATTTTTTCCTACTGCAGAATGTAATGTCCTTTATGATTCCGCCGTTGCAGCTCCTTATTCCCCTACCATTCCGACGTTCAGTCTTGTGAGCTCCGATGCGTTATTGGTTTCTCCTGAATATCTCGTCGGTTATCTTAGTTGTTTTGCCACCCAACGTTGCGGGAAGGGATGTTCTTGTGACCTCCGAACCTTTTGTTTCCACCATCTAATATTTCTCCCGCCGTTTATGGTTGACTATATATATATATGGGGTCGAGTGTTGTTTATTTTATTACTATTTTGGACTGTCGTGCACTTTCATTTTCGTACGCTGTCGTTTGGCTCGAGCTTGGTCGGACCCCCGTTGTTAGTGTACCCTAATTTCTAGGTGGCTCAACCATGGAAGCTTAACAGTCTCCTCCCGCCAGGCACGGCAGTGCCAGGTAGGCTCTTCTACACCTTATCCCGTTCTGTTCAAGCGTTTTGATGATTGTTCCACAGTTAGGTTTTTCCACGACCGTTTTCCCTTGGCCCCATCGTTTACATGTATATATGATGGGGGGGTGTAGCGTAACTATCAGTGGGGATTTTTTATGGCCCACAAGGTAGTTTTCCTCTGCGGGCGTTATGTTTTCGACCTTGCTCTTGGTGGTTGGGGAGATTGGTGCAGACGGCCGTTACGCCGTATGCACCAGTCTGCCCCATTTTTTGATAGGTCGTTAGGGTAAGGTTTTTCATGGCCCCCCTATGAGTGTTGGACTGGTTTCCCCTCTCATGTTTCCCACAGCCTCAAACCATGCCGCGTTTACCCTGTTGTTTCGAAGCGACCCGGTTCACGGTCGGTTTCGAACCTGAGCCGGTGTGAAGGAGTGTAATACCGCACAGCATAGACGGACCATAGATGACGCATAGACAATGTTTTGCCTAAAGCACCCCATTGAATGGATTTAATTGATTCCCCTGTCATTCTACGTAGCGCGATGATCATGGCGCCCACAGAGAGCCCGAGGTTTCTTCATTTTAATGTAGATTTTGCTTCCCACTCAAGTTTTGTTGATTAAGCCATGTTCAGTGTTAGACAGAAGTCTTAGCGTGCAGATATTTGCTTCATTTAATTAACTTCCATCATGTTAAACACATATGATGTAAAACACTATGCATTATTATCTGAATCTTTGCAACTTATTCGGAAATGGCCTAATTACAATTTTATATGGTACAGGAAGATTCTGAATTCAAAATGTCGAAGCGTCAAAAGAAGAAGGCCCCTATGGTCGAAGAGGATCCCGACGTTGAAATCATCACCAAGATCAAGTATATTTATGAGGACTCCAAGTGCATAACTGGTGTAGAGCCTGAGCACCAGTGGGGAGACATCTACAGGTTGATCACACGCTCAGAGGTGCCTGATATAGGCTTTGAGGAAGAAGGCATATACGCAAATATAGAAAGGTCTTCACTAATGAAGATTGATACAAGACCAGAGATCTTTCCATGCTCTAAAGTGATTGGGTGGATTCTTTCCTGGGCAGATAACCACTATGATCCTTGAGAATATTGACAAACAAGGCTATGCTGCCTATATCCCAGGATATGTAGCCCTAACCTACCACCTTCCAGAAGCACAAATATTTCTAATTGAAGAGTGGCTGAGAAACATCAGAATGGACCTCGTCGAGACCCTTAAGAGAATGTTGATGCCTAGAAGAAACTTTAGAACCAGGCCGACGGGAGAATATGACACCACGACCTTAAGGACCCCGTACAGGTTTATTGCCTTAATGCTCAACAGAATTTTTGGAAGAGCGCATGGAAATAGCTTCAAATTGGAATCGATGCCAATTATTTTTTATGTCGCGACATAGGGGACCATTTTCAACTGGGCCAACATAGTGTCAAATAGTCTTTCAGCATGCATGGCCTCAGCTTTGGGAGGAGTGTCCCAAAAGAGGTCAGAATTTTATATGAGTTCCATACTCGTTGATTGCATACTATGCAATCAACCTTTCCCCGGCCTAAGGTGCATTTGTGATAGGGAAAGAATGCCTGTTTACTCCGCATACAAGCCACTATGGGCTCACAAGTACCACAGTCACTATAGGGAGGTCTGTGAACATTTTATCATGCCATTGTATACTCTCATTTTCCTGAAAGAATGTGACTGCATGTCAAAAGAGGCATTGCAGGTAATTGAAGAGTATGCCGATTATTACCTGACTGAGGATGGGATCTACTTCAAAATGTTTGGAGGCTCCAGAGCACCCTCCCTACTAGCCAAATATGCCAAAGACTACATCATTCATAAAGAGGCAGTTAGGCAAGTCTTCCTGAATGGCATAGGAAGATTTTTATTTGAACATAAGAAGGCTGCCTATCCCCCTTTGCCTTTCAAGTTGAGGAGTTATAAGTTTACCAGAGTAAAGAAAGCAGATGAGTCTGTGGAAGAGTTGGAAAAGTTTCATTTTGGGGAAATTCCCTTACACAGGAATGATTCCCACAGCAAAGTAGCTGAACACTACAAACAAGCCAATGTTCATTTAGAATACACTCACCACTGGGACAGAGATGAGTCTGTCTTCCGCAGTGCATTGAACATAACGGCTTTGAGGAAAAGGTTCAAAAAGAAGATCACCACCAAAGGTGGGAAGGGGTAGGATGAATAAGCAAATGCCGATGAAGAAACCAGGAAAAGAAACGAAGAAGCCCAAAGGTTATCCCAAGAAGCTGAAGGGTGGCTGAAGGGAGAAGAGGAAGAGAAAAGAAGAGCTGCACAAGAGGCAGACAGAAAAGCAAAAGAAGATGCAAGCATTGAAGAAGAAGAAAGGAAAAGGAAGCTTGATGAGGAGCTTCAGAAACAGGAGGCAGAAAAGATGAAGCTGACCCAGACAATGATGGAATAGTCAACCTCTGACACAGCTGACATTCAGACCCAGGACGTGGAGAACCAGAGGTTCAGGACCTAGAAGTACCTTCTTTCAACACACCTAGATAGTATACGGTCCCCACACTTAAACTGGTCCCCTTTGAACAGAAGATAGGGGAAGAAGTCCCTGATTTTAATACTATATTCTATGACAAGGAAAGAAAGAGGATAGTGAAGAGAACTGAAAAGAAAGTCGAAACAGGAGGTCTATCTGGGAAGATGATAACTAATATGACCATTGTATACGAGACAGACCGAGATCCTAGATTCACTATTAGAGCAGGAGCTGCATTGATCCACGCTTCGGAGGATAATGTAGACAAAATTATGACAGATCTGGAGCAATCTAAGAAGTCTTCTTCTGAATTGAAAGACACATTAAGAAAGGAAAGAGAAGAAAATAGTAAGTTGAAGAGAAAGTTTGAAAATGTGCAAAAGGAGATGAAGTCTTCAGAGGCTGAACTACAGGTTCTCCAAGCAGAAAGAAGATCGATGGAAACCACCCAGGAGTGTTTGGAGAAGATACAACAAGAGTATCAAGAATTAAGGGCGGAGAAGGAACAACTGCTTGGGAATATAGAGGATCTAGAGCTGCAAAAGACCACCTTGGAGGCAAATGAGAGGCAATCTCAAGAATAAGAGACAAAACTTCAAGAGCAGATTACCTCTCTGAAAACAGCTTTGGAGGAAGCAAAAGAGCAGCAGGTTAATCTCCAATCTTTCAAGGAACATGTGTTGGCACAAAAGGCCAAAGATGCTTCAACTACAAATGGCCATAGAAGAGAAAAGATGCAAAGTTTTGAAAGTAGATGGTCGATTGGAGGAGATTCTAGAGACCTCCTCCTATTTTTTTGATAGATCTCAGGACAACCTGGAAGTCCTAATAGCGAGGATGGCAAGGATAGAGAATGATGAAGAAACTCCTGCAGAGCTGCCCTCGAAAGACCGACAAGCCCTTAAGCAGGATTACGACTTATTAGAGTTTGCTATTAACACAACCAAGGAATTCAAAAAGGCTGTTAGAAACATGAAAGGGGCATGTACATAATTCTTCAGAAGGATCCTAATTACCTATAACCGATGTCAAGTAGAAGTTGAACAGAGAATAGAGGCTTTTCCGGACCACAACTTGTTTGTGGAAATTTTGCAGAAGAGGTACCAAGAGGAGGAAGCAAAAATACAGTGCATTAAAGCTCTTGACGACTAGATCTTAAGGAATGAAGTAGATCATTCCGCAGTCAATGTGCAACTATTAGAAGATCAGCTTCGTTTGAGTGCAGCCAGAATTGAAGCCATCAAGAACCAAGCTGCGAAATTCGAGATAAACATTCATTTTTTGGAACCTTCTGAGTTTGAAGGCATCGCCTCAGGGACTTTAACTTGAAATAAATTTCTGAATGCTCAAGTGGGGCCCTCCTCGTGAATGATGGTTCACTTTTGTAATATGTAACAATTTTGTAAACACTTGATGAAAGTGATATTTTGGGAGGTGAAGAGTTGGGGAAGCCCAACAATCTCATTCTTTTGTATAAATATAGAGGACTTAGAAGAACAAAGGGCTTTTTCCCAGTTAGACAAGTAAAAAGATATTGTAAGAAGAACTACTTTTTTTTGCAATAAAGAATTATTGTTTTCCTGTCAGAGAAAGATTGGTGGGACGTTCTAATGTTATGCTATGGATTGGTGGAAGATGAACTATTTTGTTTTCCAGTTTTTGTCCATCAACTGTGAGATCGTTCTAACTCTTAGAGCTTCTGTTCTAGGTTGAATGATTTCTGGTTTATTTTGTGAAATTACCACCATGAGTAATGAATGATGTTCATAAGCAATTGCTTATCTGATTGTTTAAATATCTTTAATAGTTCATGTGTTGTGGGAAGGAATATCAACTATCTGTAGTTTCTCTTTATAATGCATGTACAATATACATTACTCATTAATAAGTTACAATTTGGATCCCCGTGGATAGGTAGATAGTTAGTTTTACTTTATTACTGTGTATGTGATTTAGATGCTTGTGAATTCTAAGACGAGAGGTAAGAACCTGCGCATCACTTTGTGACTACTCCTTGCATCCTTTATCACCCTGCATTGTTAATTGGGCACATGCATATCATACCTTAAGTCAAAAAATACAAAATATATATGGTGGACCGGGCCGCAACCGGTAAACCATTTTTAGTTTTGTTTCTTGACCTATGGTAGCCGGACCACAAACCGGATGGATTCCCTACACCAAATAGTCATGGGCTAGTTGGGAACGTTGACTGGGGAGTGTTGATGTATATGTAACTTCGGAATGTATTCTTCTATGTATCTTATGTATTGTAACCCGATGTTTATTCCGGGATGTTTCTATTTATGTATTTGAGTCATGTGGTGATACCCCAATGTTCCGATCGGGAGGATTAATAATGTAAACAAGTCATATCAAGTCATTAGGTAAGTCCCCACTGTTTCGGGGCACTTGAGTTATTATACACTAATTAAGGTGTAGGCTCGAGTAGTAATTATTAGGGTTGAGCCTACATGTGAAATGGCAACTTAAGTGAACGGACTAATATAAATAGAGAGTGTGTGTCTCTCTATTTATCACTTGTGAATTACATCACTTGCTCTCTCAAGTGTGGCGCACCTTTGGAGAAGGAAATACTTTGGCTTGACAGAAGACAGAAGGCTGCTATTGTGTTGGAGGTCATCTTACTGTTTTGGGATCACATCTTGTGGTGATACTATCTTAGAGGAAGTTGAGGGGTTTTCTCCATTTATGGTTTCCCCTCCAAAAATATTTGTGTCTCTTGTCTCTTGTGATATGCTTATGTGATTACTGTGCTTGTTATTCTCTCAGTGAAAAGATCTTATCATAATGCTAGCTTAAATGTTGAAAAACTAACATGGTATCAGAGCTAACCTGAGAAGAAGACATTGTGCAGCTATAGGAAGTAGGGCTTCCTATTTTGTGTATCTTCCTCCACATATTTTCAGCAAAAGTATCCTAGGATGACTCTCCATTGAATGGTGCATCTTTCTGTCGATGTGGAATTCAATTTCAAGCATTTTCAGTTTCAATGTGGAAATTAGGGCTTTCTACAAAAGAGGAATTTTTGAGTGAGACCAGCATAGGATTTTTATCCTCATCAAAACCGAATTTTAGAGACCTATATCAAGAAATTTGGTTGGGTAAATCTCTGGGAAAGTCAAACCCTAGTTTGACCCCTAGCTAGAGAAACCCTAAATACTAAAACTGCTAAGTTTTGGTACAGTCGCTATATTCCGATATTGGAGACATCTCAGAAGCTGAAAATTGCAAGGGACGAATATAAAATCCTGATGAACACTGTGTCCAAATATCAGCCTCATATTCGCTATATTCTGGGATATATGATCTCTCCAAGTTAGGGTTCCATCCTCTTCCAGAAATCATCCATAAACAGGACACCTGGGGAGATCTGCAATATCTTGGGCTACAGAGGTCCAAATGGAATTCCTGAAGATGTTCCAGAAATTCGACGGACTTTAATTTCTGTGGTCCAAATATCAGACTCAGAAGATGAACCAGTGACACGTGGCCGGACGTACAACTTCGCTGATCTAAACAGTCCTGTAACAAGTCACCTTGGGAAAAAGATCATAAATCCAAAATGGTGAAACCAATTCTGATGAAACTTGTGGTGTTAGATCAAGGACATGCGAGGTTACCTTAGTGATAAATTTCAGTCATAGAGGAGAATTAATTTCAGATATATCTCAGAAACAGTAACAGGAATTTCTACAGAAGAAATCAGAAAATTAGGGCTTCCTGTTCCGGGAGCTTCCCTCCACTGTTTTCAGAAAAGGAGTACATTGGACAGCTCCATTTGAAGAGATCTATCTGTTTCTCCAATAATATCTGAAATATTCCAAGTTTTGAAAATTAGGTTTTCTCTGACAAACCCTAGATCAGCCAGCTTCGGAACCAGGACGAACACCTCAAATCGGTAATATCTAAACTTTTGATATTTTCATTTGAGGTTCTCATTTCAAAGTGATCTATCACATCAACTTGATGATAAGCTTGGTGAAGTTGACAACTTCCAAGCCTAGAAGTATATGATCTCTCTGAAGAAAATGGATTGGACACCTACATGAGTATAGAGGTTCCAGTTTCAGAGGGAGACAAGGTTAGAAGCCTTTCCCAAGAAGAACTTGGTCAAGGCCAAAGAAGACATCATGCTGATGCTGCAGAGGATGATGAACCATCCAGAAATACATCCAGATATGAAAGTGAAGATTCTTCAAGCGAGGATAAATATGTTCTGATATCAGCTCTCACAGGTAACATTACTCATGGAAGTGATGATTGGCTTATAGACAGTGGGGCTTACAAACATATGACGGGATTCAAGGAATCCTTTGTAAGACTGTCAGAACATGAATCACCTCACAAGGTGAAACTAGGAGATGACTACCAATGTCCAATAAAAGGTAGTGGGGAATCTTCATACAAGCTATACTCTGGTAAGTCTCTAACAATGAAAGAAGTATTGTTTGTTCTAGGACTCAAGAAGAACCTTCTCTCCATTTCAGCATTGATGTAAAAGGAATGCGGATTGCATTCATAGATGGTCAAGTCATCATGTGGCCAAAAGGAAATACTATCGATGATGCGATAGTGATTGGAGAACAAGAAGGAGGCTTGTTCAAATTAAAGGGCCATCCATAACAAGCCTTGATCCATGACATAGTAGAGCCAAATGAGGTTTGACATAGAAAGCTTGCACATGTGCATTACAGAACACTACCTATTGCAAGCAAAGCTGTTGAAGGTCTTCCTGAATTTCAAGCTATTTGAAGGGAAGAACAAAATCAGAATATGACCTAAAGAAACCAGTTGAAGACTGTGAAGATTCAGAATGCAGAGACCATGCAGTCATAAGAGTCTCTCAAATCAAAGAACAACTTGAAGCGGTAAAAGAAAAAGTGAAGAATGCAAAAGTGGTGATGGCCACCTTGAATGGCCTCCCAGGATCGTGGAATCCATTCATGTGAGGAATGTGTTCTAGAAGGAAGTGATTATTTTCAATAGACTCTAGAAAGAGAACTCACAAGAAGAAGAAGCTCAAGAAGAGAAGGTGGGAGCAACTGAAGATCAAGCTCTTTCCATCCAAAGAAGATACCTCAAGCGATGAGGAATATGAAGAACTCAACTCTTGAAGAACTTCTTATCCACCTTAGCTTTTGGATAAGAAATGATGCTATTATGAATGAAGAAGACGATGAAGCTGAAGGCTCAAGAAGGAGTCTACCCTCGAAAAAAATAAAGATAAGTATTCAATTGCCATCTCATTATATTATTTTGTTATGCATTTGTTTATATTCAGTTATTGTATTATGCATGATAGGATGTTTGCATTAATGACAGAATACTACTAATATGCATGTGATGGGTAAGTAGCTCATGGTGCTATACAAATTCTCCATTGCTACTTATCTAGAATGAAACCTCTTTACTGACACATTGGATTAGTGCACAATCTCAATGTTGTCCTGGTAGAGACGGAAGGCATCTAGAAAGTTTCAGTGAGATATGGATGAATGTTGTATTGGATAAAGTAGTTGCATGATCATATATTTATGCATAAGTATTTGCCAATATAAATATTCCTTATGAAATGTTTCAAATCATACAATTGCATTTGACTTGTAGGAAAGATCGCATACATAATCGCCTACAAGCAAAGAAGAATGAAGACTTGTTCTGAAGAACAAGTGATGACATTTCAAAATCAAAAATAATATGATGAGTGCAGTGACATCATTGATACAGAACCTTCCAGCCACCAAGAAGAAAGGGAAGACTAGTTCAAGAAGAATGATGTCAGGGCGCAGTATCGAGACCTGAAGAGAAGTTCATAGTTTCATCATGCAGTAGATGGAAACATCGTGGGATACAAAGCAATATTCGTAGCACGAGGCTTCTCACGAAAAGAAGGCCTAGACTACGAAGAGACATTTGCAGCCAGTAAGAGTTTAAACACATACATGATGAGCTTGATGAATATCTTAACCTTTGCTACAAGGTTGATAGAGGATGAAAAGCTCACATATGGGTGCAAGATGAACTTTTGAAGAAGTTCTAGATAGAGGATCTTAGTATCCAGTGATCCTAGATGGATACTACTTGTCACTCCAGTACAGAATATTTCAGTGCATAGAGTACGAAAGACAGAGGGAATATGATGCTCTGCTTCAGAGGGAGTGATTGCAGAAGATCCTGAGGTTCGACATGATATGACAGGATGGATAGATTACTGATGACTCTAGGCTTTACTGAGAGTAAAGTGGATTCCAACCTTTGCTTCAAGGTTGAAGGTGGAAGACCAGTGATGCTCCTATTATGTGTCGATGCACTATTGTTCTAGGAATGCAGGTGTGGCAGAGTACAGATGGAATCTTCCTTGGACAAGGGAAGTATGCAGTAGAGATCCTGAAGAGATTTGGGATGATGGACTGCAAGGCTATGGCTACACCTATGGCATCGAACCTGAAACTATTGAGTGATTCTTCATCAGAGACAGTTGATGCTACGATGTATTGTCAGATGATTGGGTCATTGATGTACCTGACGAACACGAGACCAGATATTTGATT
The DNA here is from genome assembly GCA_001517045.1 of Pseudotsuga menziesii. Lineage (NCBI taxonomy): Eukaryota > Viridiplantae > Streptophyta > Pinopsida > Pinales > Pinaceae > Pseudotsuga > Pseudotsuga menziesii. Next base: position 112,405 of record LPNX010524385.1, read on the forward strand.
TGCTATGAACACCTTGAGCCAGTACTTGACAGATCCGAGAAGTGTTCACTTGGTTGCTGCAAAGC
>LPNX010524385.1:112751-268630 GCA_001517045.1 Pseudotsuga menziesii
ACATCATTAGACGGGATTGTGCCATTCTGACGAGTAGGTCAGATGTAAGGGCAGAGCCATTCTGTTCATGGCTAAAGGATTTAGTTCCTTCCATGTCAGATGTGAGTGCTGGCCATTCTGTCGAGTAGGACAGATGTAAGGGCAACTGCCATTCTCTAGGAGAATGGAGGCACCTGGTCAGTTACCAGGTAGCTCAGTCGAGGAGGACTGGGGGCCATTCTGATATGGTTGTTGGGATGTGTTCCCCTCATGATCAGATATGAGTGCATGCCCTTCCATCATTGTGAGCAGGATGTGTTCCCGCCTGGATGGATGTAAGTGCTGACCCTTGTCACAGATGATAGTAGGTGTGTCCTATCATGCTGGTGACTGTAAGTGTTGTGCCATTTCACAGATGATAGTAGGTGTGTCCTATCATGCTGGTGACTGTAAGTGCAGTGCCTTTTCATAGATGGTAGTAGGTGTGTCCTACCATGCTGGTGATTGTAAGTGCAGAGCCTTTTCACAAATGGTAGTAGGTGTGTCCTACCATGCTGGCGATTGTAAGTGCAGAGCCTTTTCACAGATGGTAGTAGGTGTGTCCTACCATGCTGGTGATTGTGAGTGCAGAGCCTTTTCACAGATGGTAGTAGGTGTGTCCTACCATGCTGGTGATTATAAGTGCTGAACCTTTCCACAGATGGTAGTAGGTGTGTCCTACCATGCTGGTGGATGTGAGCGCTGTGCCTTTCCACAGATGATAGTAGGTGTGTCCTATCATGCTGGTGGTTGTAAGTGCTGAGCCATTTCACAGATGATAGTAGGTGTGTCCTATCATGCTGGTGAATGTGAGTGCTGGGCCTCTCTGATGGGATTGTATTTTACTACATGATCAGATGTGAGTGTTGGGCGTGCCTTTCTGACGAGCAGGTCAGATATAAGTGCTGGGCGAAGACCTACATGAGAGTAGGCCTACAACCAGCATGAAATAGGGCTGGCTCTGTAGAACTTCCTATGATGAGATAGTATACACATGATGATGACCAGTGGAGATCCAGATCGAGCTATGATCCAGATGCAGTTATGATGACTCCGAGAGATCCAGATCGAGTGATGATCCAGATCCAGCAGTGATGATCCAGATCGAGTGATGATCCAGATCCAGTCCAGTGATGTTGATCTAGATCGAGTGATGATCTAGATCCAGTGATGCCATTTTATGATGATCCAGATCGGGAGATGATCCAGATCCATATGACTTGAAGATGAAGATGACTCAGATGATCCAGTTGATGCAGAGAAGAAGACTAGTGCTTAAAATTGTGTCGAAAGAATACCTTCCTAGTTAAGAGGGAGTGTTGATGTATATGTAACTTCGGAATGTATTCTTCTATGTATCTTATGTATTGTAACCCGATGTTTATTCCGGGATATTTCTATTTATGTATTTGAGTCATGTGGTCATACCCCGATGTTCCGATCGGGAGGATTAATAATGTAAACAAGTCATATCAAGTCATTAGGTAAGTCCCCACTGTTTCGGGGCACTTGAGTTATTATACACTAATTAAGGTGTAGGATCGAGTAGTAATTATTAGGGTTGAGCCTACGTGTGAAATGGCAACTTAAGTCAACGGACTAATATAAATAGAGAGTGTGTGTCTCTCTATTTATCACTTGTGAATTACATCACTTGCTCTCTCAAGTGTGGTGCACCTTTGGAGAAGGAAATAATTTGGCTTGACAGAAGACAGAAGGCTGCTGTTGTGTTGGGAGGTCATCCTACTGTTTTGGGAACACATCTTGTGGTGATACTATCTTAGAGGAAGTTGAGGGGTTTTCTCCAGTTATGGTTTCCCCTCCTAAAAGCTTTGTGTCTCTTGTCTCTTGTGATATGCTTATGTGATTGCTGTGCTTGTTATTCTCTCAGTGAAAAGATCTTATCATAATGCTAGCTTAAATGTTGAAAAACTAACAGGGAGAAACCCTTGCTGTTGCCGCCTGCGAATTTCCAGGCCTCAACAGTTTATGGCGCTAGAAGGAGGGCCACCAGTGCATGGATGGCCAACGAAACCTATTTTCCCAAGATTACTCCACCAGCAGAAGTAGACTTACAGGCTTTGTTTCCACCTTTGAAGCAAGTAAGCCTGGTTTCACCTTACGGTGTGTTGAGGCCTGGAAAATCGCAGGCGGCAATAGTAAGGGATTCTCCCCAATCAACGTTCCCAACTATCCCATTTATTGTTTGGTATAGGGAATCCGTCCGGTTTGCGGTCCGGCTACCGTGGGTCAAGTAACAAAACAAAGGATTTACCGGTTGCCGCCCGGTCCACCGAATTTTTGTATTTTGACTTAAGAAATGAAATGCAAGTGCCTAACTAAATGTAGGGTGATAAAGATGCCAGGAGCAGTCACAATGTGATGCGTAGGTTCTTACCTCTCATCTTATGGCTCAAAGGCATCCAAATCGCATACAACAAAAGGAAACTAACTATCTAAACTATCCCTAGGGAGCAGAATTAGCATTTATTGGTGAGTAATACATTTTTTCATGCATAAAGAAGAGTTACAGATAGCTGATACTTTATCCGAGACACATGAACACTCGCAAATATTTAAATAACTAGACAGCCGATTATTTTATAAAACAACCTTATTACTCACAATGGAAAATATCCCAAAAGATACCGAAAAGCATTCAACAAGAACATAGGTTCAGGAAATTAAACACTCTTACAGTAAATGAAACCCAGCTGAAAATGAAATAGTTCCTCTTCAACATTATTCATTGAGTTGTATTGATACATTCCACTTCTCACTCTCTCCAACAGGCAAAATTGCAGTTTCCTTTGCAAAACGAAGTAGTTCCTCTTACAAGCAAACATTTACAAAATTTTCCAGGGAAAAAGCCCCATTTTTGTGCTAACTCTACCCTATTTAAGCTATATAGTCGGCCCCTCAGACTCCCTCCACGTGTGGCATTTCCTTCCCTTGGACTCTTTAGATTCTCCTTCAGACCACTGCGTCTTCTCGTTCCCCTGCTGATTGGTAATGTATGGACCCTTTCCAGTCTACATCTTTGTCTTCATTCATTTTTTTCATTCTCTTCTGCAATCCTGCTAGTTCCGGCCTCGCTTCTACTAGACGGTTCGTCTTCCTCCATGCCACGGTATTTTGACCAATCTCCCGAACCATTCTGCAATCAATTGACAAGCATCATTTGTTGGAAAGGCGTTACAAAACAAAGCATCAGATTCTAACAATTGAACGACTATTCCTCAAGATAACGGCCTGGTGCGTCTCTAGTTCTGAAAAGAACTTCAATCGAGCCTTGGGCGGGAAACTTATAAATCGGTAGTTGGGAGGCTTCTACGTCGGATGTGAAAGGGATTTAATAGCCGCAACGAAGGAAGGACTGTAAGTTATGGGTAAGAAAAACGTTGGCAAAAAGACTTTAATCGAATGTCGGAAGACTTTTAAATCGAAAGACGAAGGACTTCGCGAGCCACAACGGTAGAAGGGCTGAGGGCGGGAAGACTCTCAATCGGATGTCAGAATACTTTTAAATCGAAAGATGAAGGACTTCATGAAATGGATTTTCCAGCCGCAACGACGGAGGAAGAGAAGTTATGGGCGAGTGACAAAAGACTCGACGCATCGGCTGGCGGAGCACTTCTTACTTCGGATGGAAAATCGGTTTGGGAGCCGCAACGGCAGCTGGGCAAAGGCTATCAGCCACCGATTCAAAATAGTAAAAGCTCAATAAAAAATGACTTAAGTCTTTCGGATAGTTTTAAAACTCGGCGACAGACAGACAACCTATTATACCTCCACAACAGCAACCCGCAGTAAAGAACAAATGGCTCGATTCAACAAGAAAAACAAACTTAGAGTCTGTGACTTACCATAAAATCCAACGCAATCAAAATCGAATCTTGGGCGAGGGTTAAGCTTTCAAAATCATCTAAAATCTAACACGACCAAAACTCAAAGGATCCAACGATTAAAACTAATGCAAAACCATGAGGAGGGGCCTAAAATTTAAGAAATTTGGGGAGAACGGTTGCAGCTGCAACACGGTGTCCATTACTTGGACTCCTGCTCTTTTACCTTTGGTCATGGCTGGTATAAATGTGAATCAGCCCAACCCACTACCGACTTGGAGAGCCTCCTTTAAACTTAACACCTCCATTGCATAACCTACCTCAAGCTTTTGAAAAGCTACTGCCTAAGTTTGATCCCGATGAAAAGATTGCTGTAGATAACCACATGTAAAGTTTCTATTTAGTAGTAGAAGGGTTAAGGGCTGGGGAGTATGAAGATGTTGTCTATAGATTATTCCCACATACCCTTAAAGGAGCAATAGCATCTTGGTATTTCGGTTTTCCTGCAAACTTTGTTCCCAATTGGGACCCCTTCGAAAGGATTTTTAGAAGTAAATATGCAGCCCAAAAGACACATGCCTCACTAATGAAGGGTATTGGTTTTTAAAAAAAGGAAAAAGATGAGAAGGTGCATCATTTCACTCAAAGGTTTTCAACATACCTAAAGAAATTTTCTGAAATTGATAGACCCTTAGACAAGGTCCTAATTGAATATTATACCTCATCCCTAGGACATAAGCTGGCCATTTTGCCAAAATGAAAGCCAGACCTACGTTGGTAGAGACATATGAAGAAGCAGAAAGGGTAGAAGCTGAAAAGGAAAGTAGAGAATATTATCTCGAGCAACCTAAAGAAAAAATTACTGAGAGAAGAGCCTTATTGCTGTCTAAACCTAAAGAGGATCAATCACATGATTTTGAGGGAATGCTGAAAATGAGTCAAAAACTCTCCAACCGAGTAATAGATCTGGATAAAGAAAGGGAAGTTCAGAAAACTTATAAACCCTAATACCAAAAAAGGGAGGACAACAACCAATTGAAAATCCCTCCACCAAATTCAGCATCAGTGAATATAACAGAGGTAGGGGGGGACAATTTCTGCACTTTTCACCAATAATATCATTCTGAAAAGAATTGTCCTCAATGGTTAAATTCGATGACATTGGTAATGAATCAGCTACTGGACTCTAAATTGACTAAGGATAGTGGTAAATAAGAAAAGAATAACAAGACCATAGATAAACAAGAAAATGATACCATGTTTTTATGGGATCGTGTCTCGCTTTTTGACACAAAAGAGAGCACTCTTAAATCTAAATACAGACCAACAGCAACAAAAGATATGGACCTGATAATTAAATACAATGTAATGATTTCAAAGATTAAGAAATTGCAAAAGAATGTCAAGAGACAGATAGATGACAATGTTGAAGATAGAACTACTATCAACCAGGAAACAGAGCCAATCAACGAGCTAGTCAAACTTGTGGAAGGACAGTTAGATGTCAATGAAGGAAACACTGAAGAAATTGATGAACTTAAAAAATATGTACCCACTCAAAACCAACTGGGAGAAGAAGGCATCAAAATAAGTTGGGAAGAAAAAGCTAAAACTCCACCTTTTCTTTTGACTCTAGAGGTGCTGAATCATAATGTACATAATTGCTTGGTTGATTCTTGATCATCGGTAAATGTTATGCCACTTGAATTTTGCAAAAATATTAATGGGGAGACAAAGCCCACAGCCTAGGAAGTAGTGCAACTAGATAGAACGAGTGTCAAAGTAGTGGGATAAATGAAGAATGTTCTCATACGCTTATCTGCAAATAACAAGATATGTCAATTTATTGACATGATGGTGGCTGACATACCGAATGGATATGGGCTTATTCTTAACCGAGATTGGTCTACCAGGTTAAAAGGTTATTTTGCTTCAGACTACTCTCATTTATGGTTACCTCTTAAGGGTACCCCAAATCAGATTAAAATTTTCAGAGAACCTTACATGAAGCATACTGTCACTAAGCTGGGAGAAGGTAATGAATTTGCCAATTCTGTCCTGGGAAATTATCTAATCAAACTTGAACTGTTTGAATTAAGGTATGATATGCATGTGCCTAATTAACAATGCAGGGTGATAAAGGATGCAAGGAGTAGTCACAAAGTGATGCGCAGGTTCTTACCTCTCGTCTTAAGAACTCACAAGCATCTAAATCACATACACAGTAATAACGTAAAACTAACTATCTACCTATCCCCGAGGAGCCAAATTGTAACTTATTAATGAGTAATGTATATTGTACATTCATTATAAAGAGAAACTACAGATAGCTGATATTCCTTCCCACAACACATGAATTATTAAAGATATTTAAACAATTAGATAGCCAACTGCTTATGAACAACATTCATTACTCATGGTGGTAATTTCACAATTACCACCATGTATATAAAGAGTGGAATACATGTATATCATATCATATCATACCTTAAGTCACAGTGTTAATTAGGCACATGTGCATTCAATGTGCTTAGTTTTGGAATTATTAGCATGCATAGCGGTATGGTGTGGAATATGGAGGTTTCATAGTAGAGTTGTGGCTTGTGGGTACGATAGGGGGCATGATGATGCATTGGGGTAGGTTATATTATAAATATTTTGCATGCATCTGCAGATTGTTGCACCCAAATTCTCTTAACATATTGTTGTTTATAAAATATATTTGAAATTATTTTCTATGATTGTATCAATGGTTTCAAGTTGGACGTGAACATAGTTCTCTTTAAAATAGTCGCATTTTAAGTACAAACTTTTTGTCTACTTGAGAGAGGATAATGCAATGTCTAACCTAACATATCGGAATCCATTTGGTAACATAGTGAATTGTAGTGGCATTATTGTTATAAACTTATGTATGATCATCTTCCTAACCTTGGAAACTTAGAAAGGAATATGACACTAGGTAGAACTAAGACAAAAATTTAAGGCTATAAAAGACAAATCTTTATTTGTGAGGTGACACAATTAAAAAAGTGTTGGATGGAATCATGAACATCTTATTACCTATGGTAGTTTGAGAATTTTAAATATTAGAAAATAAATATGAAGAAAATATATGATGGAACACATAATGGGGAATTGAATTATCTTCTAAATATTAAGAGACAATATTTATAAGATTACATAAAAACAAAACCATAGGTAAATACCATGGGTCACTAATTCTACTTAATGTGACCAACTCAAATACTCAACTAACTAACTAATTAATGTAGTATTGATAGTGGTCCTTTGAGATTAAAATTCTTAACACACCCCCTTAATCTCAACTAGGGTGATACTTTTAGCAATATCAATGCAAAAATCTGCATGCTGGTGTATGTCTCAGCTAGGATTACATTTCATTCAAAAACTTCAACTTCACTTTCTTCCTTGAAGTGTACTTGGACTTCTTCTTCTTTGTCTTCTGGATCTTGATGCTATGTAGTTGTTCCTCAGATTATTCTTCATCTTTTGGAACATAGTTCAAGTCTTCTTCTTCTTTTTCAACATGATTTTTCTGGTTGTCATCTTTACTTGTGCACTGAAATTTTTTGTCAAAAAAAAATATGAATATATTTCATCTCTTCCTGGAGAGCATTCACATCTTAGCGTTCATCATTAATGATAGTTACTTCATCATTCTCATTGACTTCCTAATTTTCTTGTACCCATTATGCATCCTTTAGTGCTTCTTAAACAAATGTGGGCTCAAACGAAAACAAAGCATACTATAGATGCTCATAAATAACACGAGCTTGCCCATAGATCACCCTCAAGCTTCTTGTTTTTTGGATCTAGAGTGGAATATCTGCTAGTGTTTCTTCTATGTTGCTATCAACTGTCTGCTTCTTATTCTATGCAATTATTGCAGCTTCTATGTTGCTATCAATTGTTTGTTGCTCATTCTCTGCAACTGTTGCAAGTTCTTTGCTGCTATTAATTCTCTCTTTCTCAGAGAGACTATCACTTACATCATTGGGTACTACTACATTAACAAGTTTACTGTCATCAAATAAAAAAATGGATCAACAACCTTTGTTGGGGTTACATGATCATTGGTTGTATCAACCTTTGTCTCTCTCTTTGGCTTTATCATTGATGTGTTCAAAGAGATAGGAGAAGGGGAGGGAATGTATATAAAATAGAAAAGTAGAGTAACTGGAAGGATTATGAAGTGGCTGGCTAATCCAAGTGTTACGGAGAAAAATTCCTATGGCATGGGGTACCACAATAGACAGAGTAATCGCAGAAATCAATCCTTTCCCATATGCAAGAGAAACCAAATATCTAACACTAAAGGATCTTGAAACATACCTTATTCTGGACGTTTGATCTAGATCCCTGTTGAGTTTTCCCACTCTCGCTTGTATTAGCAATTTGCTCTCTCAACATTCAGCAAACAAGACAAGAGTTCTATATAATGGTGTTAGATCTACTCTAGCATATATAATCAATAACATATAAGCATTTAAAAGCATGATCCATGAATTCAATACTCATTTAAATACACATTACTGGACAGGAAAAGATATAAATTCTATTAATATAAAACAGAGATTACAATAGTGACAACCTATGTCGGCATTCCTGCGAATCAAAGAAACTGAGTCCTCCACCCTGGCCTCCACCACTTCAATCCTCCATCTATCAATAGCAAGCTCACAAGAAAATGCAAGCTTGGGAAGAACACAAAGTGCTCCAAGGGACAAAGGGATGGAGACTCAAGTATAAGCTCTGGCAACAATGGACTATAGTTTTCTTGCTCTTCAATTCCTCCCCTTTCAATGTATCCATAGGGTTCCTTATATAGTGCTTCAATGGGGTAATGGAAGGTTCAATCCGAGCGATCTCAAGGCATATAGAAGGCCAAGAGACAAGTGACTCGGATCCACATCAAGGAAAACTCCAAAACTATTTGGCTTTTTTCACACATCCCGATGTACGAGGGTTTAAGGGTCATATCCGCGTATATACGCGAGAATGGGTATAAAAGTCATGTATGGAAAATAATGCATGTTTTTAGGAATGATCTTGGAAACAGCAAAGGTACAAAAATGGTCCATGGGGTCCAAAGATCTTGTAGAGGGATAGGGAATCCCATAAAGGTGTGATCCACCATGTGTGGTAAAAACAACTATAATAGATGCCCCCTAATGTGTGAGGTCAGAGGGGTGATACGATGGCCAAGATACATTATAAGTCCATCCCAGAAGTGGAGTGATGAAGAACCATCCATCCAGCAGTATAATACAATAATCAAACTCTGCACATAACTACAAGTACATATAGCAGTCCCGGATACATAAGAGTACAATGGCCTTGAATAGGCATGATACAAAATATGACATGTGTGGTCATCGCCAGGTACAATATAGATATATCAGAATCTCCATGATGAATATATACAAAGGATCATGATCTCCATGAAAGATGAATATAGACAATGGATCAAGATCTCCATAATGGCTAAAGATATCTAACATACACTGGAATCGAGTCACAAGAGCTGAAATCTCTTCAACATTGGCATGATCAAGGAGGTAGCATATATGAAATGCCACCAATCTGGAAGGTATTATACACAATCTGCTACGAGTACATGTCCTACTATGTGAATAGAGGTGTCGAGGTCGAAATAGTAGTCCATTGTCTGATTACCGGTCATTGATGTATACCATTAACAGACGTGAGATCACCCACCAATAATGAAAATTGGAATAAAGGTACTAGAGTGCAAACTAACAAGTGCATTTAAATGTGTTGAGGTTGAACACTTGAAAGGATCCATCGATCAAGGGATATTGATGTTTTCCCAAAACAATCGATGGTGAGAGTACCTACCACTGATGACTGCAAGTCTCAAGGCACTCAAAATGACTCTAGATTCCTATCCCAAAATAAATGATTTAAATTCGATGGGATGAAATCCATTGGAAGGAGGGAATTAAGTTATCCCCCATCATCTGACACGAGGTACTCAACAAAGCTGTATAATGTGGAAGGACTCAATCATAATGTGCATGAACCAGTATCAGTACCGGGAATGGCTGACATGCAAAGTCAAGAGAACTGAGGAATGGCCGAATCAGGTTTCAACTTCCTTCAAATAAGAGCATAAAGGCCAATGGTGACGGAATGTAGGTAGTGAAGACTCGATATACAAAATTGGGACATCTCTGTGACATAGGAGGCATCGACAGAGGCTTCATAGGGACTGGAAGCTTAACCAGTCGGTGGAGATAAACTCAGAGAAACAAGTACATCTCCTAAAGTCAAACTATTAACCCAACCAATGAATGTGATATACAGTGCTCTATTCGAAGGCGACACGACTCGACTACTGCCAAATATAACATCTTTTCTTGTCCGGATTTTTGGTTTTTAATTTTTTTTTTTGGACTTTTTCAAATATTTTGAAAAGCTTGAAAAGGAATAAAAGTGTTTTATAGTTACAGACTACGAGGATATGAGTGACAATGGGAAAACAAACTAGTTCCAAGCAGCGGAACATACCTATGCTCAATGCAAGGACACGTGTGGGATAACGACACTTGAGGGAAAGTCCCCTCCCGGTAATAAATGGGGAATCAAGCTGCACAGGATATATAAAATGGCTCTGCGTGGCTAGACATGAGACAAGTTCGGGCTATATAGCTGATAATCAAAGTCAGCGAAGCCAACATAAGGCTCAATGAGGCAGGGAAAACTCATGATAATGCAATTACAACTTGACATAAGGGAGTCCTAGGGAAAAAAGGCTAGCAAAAAGATCAAGAGGAGTATGAGGCTCTTGCGCAAAGTCATGGCAATACTATACAAAGGACTCCTGGACCTAAGAGAGGACTCACAACATGGGTACCAAATTCCAAGGGGGAGCTAACTAGGACACCCATGTATAGGAAAGCTCTACCATTCACATAGTACCATTTCTAAAAATAGCATGAAGGCTCTGTGATACCATGGAATGGGTTCGTACCTAAGGTTAAAATGAAACAGTCATAAGGCCATGAAAAATGAAAGTAGATGTGAAATCCTAACCTATATGCCAGTTTATACATGATACATGTGATAGGAACGAACGGGTCGAAACCTCAGAGAGAGTGTACAAAACCTGGACCCTACATGACAACCATATTAGTCCAAAATAACCCAAAATAGTCAATAAAGAATCCAAACTATAGGGAACAGGGAGGAATGATCATGACAAATAAATTAGAAGGAAACAGTGCGGTGGACGATGGGCCATAAAAAGGAAAGTAAAGTGTAGACCCAACGTTCACGTATCCACTACCACCCCTGCGAGGGTGACCACTGGTGTAAAGACCAAGTGAAGGGAATAAAAATCCTCCACAAATGGAGTACAAGATGGAATATGACCATTCCCAACTGTATGAGCATGGTAAGGGGCTGTGATGCCCCCAAGTCTGACACCAGGGTCTATACTAGGAGAAAGGATGGGTGATAGGATACTAGGCATGCCAAAAATAAAATGACCCGAACTCAAGAGAGCATAAATATACTCAAGTAACCATGATCCCAAAGGCAAACTAGGACACAAAGGGAACACTCCTAAGAAAATCTACAGCCAAAATACAAGCAAACCAAGGGGATGATATGTGAGCTCCAAAATGCAGCAAGTATGTCTCACCTAGGAGAGGCTCAAAACTCCCATACACTACAAGCGGAGGTACGTAACAAGTTATAGTGTCCCTCAGCTTCAGTGCATAAAGCGGCTATGATGTTCGACCTCTACCTGGCCAAGACACTCACAGAATAACCTCTGCAAGTATCCCCTGTGATACCTAGGTAAGGCAACTAAGGTCACATCAATATAACCAATGCTCAGGCGGACAGTCACAGGAGGGATGAACCGTATGGGAAGGGTAGCAAAGCCCAAAACTCTCGAAATAGCCCCTAGATATGAATACAATACTGGAAATATCTCTGGTGATCACAGAAAGTAACTAGGGGTCATCCTAGTCACAATCACATGCACTGCCTCATGCTTAACTTCCATGCAAGAGGAGCATCATGAGAAACACTAATTATACCAAGGATTTCACTATCTCACCTAGACAGACACCTAATTTTTTGTGTTTAGTAGTCTTGGAGAATTAACTCAAAATGAACTATTCCAAGACTCTAAATCATAATCTTGTTGGTGCACCCTAGAAAAGAAAAGAGTGTAATTCATTTTATTATGCATTGATTTTAATTGGCTGTAATTACTCAAAGGGAAATGACCGTGCAACTATTGATATGAAGACTCATCAGTAAAATAAAAGTGCACACCATAACAAACAATGCTAAGTGCAATCTTTGTCAAATTAAAAATAGGGTATGCCACTACATGAGATGCATAAATATATATTCCTTTCCGAATGCCAATGCAATCCTTCCTATATGAAAACCTAAATAAAACTCTCATCCAAGCAATCCAATGAAAGTACCTCCTCAAATCCATATGCAAAAAATGTAACTACCTTGTATTTTTCAATATAAAAGAATGAAAAATGTAATAAAAGTAATCTAAAACTCTCAGTCTCTGCAGCAAGTATAAAACACAAGTCCAGGAAGACACCAAGACAAAAAAGAGTAATGCACTAATGGAAAAACAAAAAAGATAAATGACTAAAACTACTTTCAAAGAAAAATCAATGAAAAAGCGGTCTCTAGTCACAAAAGAAGCATCCAACAGACAGTATCAGACCCAAGGAAGACCCAACCACACTCACAACCCATCCAACAACTTCTCACAACATCAAACTCACCAAAAGGGAGGATGTACGCAACTATTTAAAGAACAACTACGCATATACGCGACTTTTGGCCAAAACGCTGCATGTATACGCGGATTTTGGCCAAAAACCTACATGTATACGCGACTTTTGGCCAAAAATCTGCGTATGTACACGACTTTTGGCCAAAAACTTGCATGTATACGTGGATTTTGTCCAAAAACCTACGTGTATATGCGACTTGTGGCCAAAAATCTACGTATGTACGCGACTTTTGGCCAAAAACCTGCATATACAGAGAAGACAGTGGTAAAAAGCAAGCCAAGGGTCAAACCAATAAATGGGAGTGTCAATGGATGAACATACTATAAAATGAAACATAGAAATAAGGAGAAACAAAGAGAAAGTCAAGAATATCAAGCACATTGTTCCTCCATACCCCAAAGAAAAACAAAGAACATCCCCACTATGGTCGCCAATTCTGTTATGGAGAAAACTTCCTATGGCTTGGGGTACCACAACAGGCAGTGTAACCGCAGAAATCAATCCTTTCCCATATGCAAGAAAACAAAATATATAACACTAAAGGATCTCAAAACATACCTTATTCCAGACGTTTGATGTAGATCCCTATTGAGCTTTCCCACTCTCGCTTGTATTAGCAATTTGCTCTCTCAACATTCAGCAAACAAGACAAGCATTCTATATAATGGTGTTAGATCTACTCTAGCATATATAATCAATAACATATAAGAATTTAAAAGAATCCATGGATTCAATACTCATTTAATTACACATTATTGGACAGGAAAAGATATTTCTATTAATATAAAACAAAGATTACAATAGTGACAACCTCTGTCGGCATGCCTACGAATCAGAGAAACTGAGTCCTCCACCTGGTCCTCCACCACTTCAATCCTCCATCTCTCTATAGAAATCTCACAAGAAAAGGAAATCTTGGGAAGAACACAAAGTGCTCTAAGGGACAAAGGGATGCAGACTCAAGTATAAGCTCCAACAACAATGGACTATAGTTTTCTTGCTCTTCAATTCCTCCCCTTTCATTGTATCCAAAGGGTTCCTTATATAGTGCTTCAATGGGGTAATGGAAGGTGAAATCTGAGCGATCTCAAGGCATATAGAAGGCCAAGAGACAAGTGACTCAGATCCACATCAAGGAAAACTCCAAAACTATTTGTCCTTTTGCACACATCCCGATGTACGCGGGTTTAAGGGTCATATTTGCGTATATATGCGAGAATGGGTTTAAAATTTGCGTATGGAAAATAATGCATGTTTTTAGGGATGATCTTGGAAACATCAAAGGTACAAAAATGGTCCATGGGGTCCAAATAGTCTGCAGAGGGACAGGGAAGGCCATAAAGTTGTGATCCACCATGTGTGGTAAAATCAGGTGTAACACCAAGGGGGGAAGGGAACTTAATGAGTGGATTCGAGGGAGGATTTTGGTATGTTGGGGCAATAAGTGAAAAATTTGCAAGGTAAGGCCCTCTTTAAAAATTAACAATCAAACTATGAGGGGGAATTTTATTTTATTAAAAAAATAGGGAATTTGCAATAAGGAAATCCTCCTTTCATGTTTTATTAATGAATCTTTTCGAACATAGGAGACTTGGGTAAAGAATTTGTCTTTGAAATGTCGATGGTGGCGAAACTAATGGTGATGAAACACATGTCAAGAAACAACAAATTTTATGATAAGATGTTCGATCAAAATAAATTGATGAAATTTGATCAACAATATGCACATGGTGTTATCATACCAAAACTTAAAAGGAGTGACAAGGGAGTCAAATGATGATACTTTTGATGAAATTGAGCATTGATGTGAAAAGGACTTCACTTTGGAATCTATGGCTGGGAGAAATTTGGATATCGATGTAGTTAAGTATGATTTCCCTAGACATTATGTTCTAACACTTCAAAAACATGCTGATGTTGGAAATCAATGCCTTATGTTCAACATAGCTACAAAAGATCCCTTCATAGCTCTATTGTCCATAGAAATTTCTAGTTGTTCTTAGGGTTTCAACCATTTTCCTCGATTGATGTAGCATTTCTCATTAAATATATATAGGAAGAATGCTCCCATGCTCAAATTGAGTTTGACCATAAAACCAAGTTTGTTGAATGAATCTACCACATCCAACAACAAGTTCACGATATTTTGTAGAAAGTCAATGCCAATTACAAGCAACACTACAATCAACATTGAGTTCCAAAAAATTTCTAGGTGGTAGATAACACATGGTTGCATTTGTAGAAATATCACCTCACACAAATCAATAATCTCTTTTACATAAGCATCAAAAACACTCGTTAACCTATTTAATTCCCATATGTTTGAGTGGGTATTAAGGAAAAATGGAATTGGTCGAGGACATTTAATACCAGGAACAAACCAGAACATTTATTCAATGTTATTAATTCATCAGTATAATAAATAGGGCCATCAGAGTTAATATCATAAATCATGCAGACCATAAAGGCCTTATTTATTCAGGCTTAAGTCAACGAGCAATTAGAATTGCATGCATGAAAAAGTAAAGTGCAAACCCTAAAAGTGTCATGCAAACCTTAAAAGTTACTTGCTAAACCTATAAGATATATAAGAATGTTATTGGAACCAAAAGGGTATGTATAATCATTATTATCTTTGATTTTGGTTTCTAGAGCAGCAACAGTAGTAGCCACAGCAATAAGTTGGGGTTGGGAGTGTCAGTGAGCAACTAACCAATGTTTTTGGCAGCGAAATCTATCTTCCCTAATCACTTCGCGATGGTTCGTTCAGATCTATCAGAATATTTTCATCGCATTCTTTCTTCTTCAGATATTTACCATATAGAGAAGGAAATTACTATAGGGTCATGTTATACTGCTGGAAAATAGTTGGAACGACCAGAAAAATTCATTGGGATCCACAAAATCACCATTCCTTCTACATGTCTCTATCATTCTTCATAACAAACTATCATACCCTAGCGTGTATCCTAAATCATTAATAATGTTAATCAAGGAATATCAAAAGATGATTTTTTTATTGGTTAGAATTGCTCACATCCTATTGAAAATATTTTTTTTATTGTAAAGTAGTTAAATGAGTCTACTCACCGAAAAAAATTTAGCCCAAGAAAAGGAAATCAAGACAATTTCTGATCAAAAATATAAGTTAACTAGTCATTTTCTTAAAGCAAGCATAGTCACCCAACCAAAATTTAATGCTGCTTCTTATGCCAATTTAAAATTTTGAAGGTATCCACAAGATGTTTTTACATAATCAGAATTATGTTATATGTTTGTCTAGTTATGTTGTAGGGTACCAAGTAGTCCAAAACAAAACACATTGTTATGAAAATCACTCATTCAAATTCATGAGAAATGAAATTTTGTGAAACTACCTACCATGCTTAATCGTTCATGGATGCTCAATTGATTTGATTCCACCACGTAGATATAAAGGTGGCTCATATCATAACTGCACCACCCATTCCTGGCATGTATTACACTTCCAAGACTGTTACTATCGGTGCTAATTTAATGCAATTTCGAATCTCCATACGCTTAACCTATGTTAAACTCACAGTGGGTTATTTTGGAGTGAAATCTACCAACCTTGACTCATCCACACAAAATCATATTATTCTGACTCAAGTACACCTGCATTGTACTTCATCCAGTCCCATCCTTATCTCAGGTGATAGTAAATTGCACTTGCATGTCACTTCTGTTGATGGTAAAAAATAGAAAGAATCCGAACAGTAGCATATAGAATAAGATTGTAATGAATGTGCTCTAAAAAATTATGTAGAATGCACTTGGCTTATATGGCATTGTGATATGGATTCGCTTCATCAGTTGCTCATATAGCTTTGATGTCAATGTTACATTCTGTTAATGTGATAGCTGTTAAGATCAATATGTGTACATTTATCCAGCAATGAAGCTATTATCTATTTTGGGAAAGTTGTTAAGTCGTTTCTATAGTCTATCGTAGTCTCGAAGGTTGTTTTTTTTCATTACTGTTCAATTTGTCTTTCACCTAGTTTTTGAAATTGTTGTTTAATTTGTCTTTCACTTGGTTTTTGACACTATATTTTGTACATCATCTTCATGAATTTATAAAGATTTCCACGTTCTACTACTAGTTTTTTTATTTTGGTTCAAAAAGTGCCTCATGTATGCATTTTTACAGAGCATGGAATTTTTAGTCTTAAAATGATTATATCAACAAATTTGACCATGAATATACCATGAATTTATCAGAATAAACAGTATCATAGTATAGGCATTAAACATATACTTATTCATAATTTGTAAGTATTTCGGTGAAATTGAAATTAGTCACTAAAATCATGATTTGTTATGTAAAAAACAGTGTTAATCTACAAAAATGGGCTTAACAAAATGCACGCCACAGTTCATACATATATTATTAATTTAAAGTAATACCATGGGATTGAAGACAGATATATGTTTGAAAAAAACCTCTTTCAATTTCCTAAAATTATGTTTCATTTGCCCGCATTAAATTTGACAAAATAACAAATTTTATGTTTGGAACCAAGTCTTACCATGTTCAT
Organism: Pseudotsuga menziesii; assembly: GCA_001517045.1. Lineage (NCBI taxonomy): Eukaryota > Viridiplantae > Streptophyta > Pinopsida > Pinales > Pinaceae > Pseudotsuga > Pseudotsuga menziesii. The sequence continues at coordinate 129,999 of LPNX010524385.1, forward strand.
AAAAATGCCCGCCTAACCGTCACTATTTAGTATTTTTTAGTGATTTAAGTTGGAAATGGTGTGGTTTACTATTTCCCACCTTATTGTACATATAGGTTTTCAATTGGGGTTCCAAAAGTGTCTACTGTGTCTTTTGCAGAGAAGGAGATTTTTAGAATTAAAATGAGTCAACAAATTTGACAATTCATATATTATGACTTCATTATAGTAAAGAGTATCATAATTTATGCATTAAATATGTACATGTTAATAATTTGTAAGTATCTTTGTCAAATTCAAAATTAATCAGTAAAATCGTGAGTTGTTATGTGAGAAACAGTCTGTAAATCTGTAAAACTAGGATTACAAAAATGCACACCACAAGTTGGGCCCACCCACAGCACCAGGATATTATCCTACTTATATCATACTATAAGTATTATACATGTATTAATTATTATATTTTGTAAGTAGCATTGTCATAATTGGAAAAGAATGTCTAAATTCATAGTTTTGTTTTGTAAAACATAGTGTAAATCTGTAAAAATGGGCTTAGAAAAATTCCTGCCATATTGTTTTTAGAGGTAAATTTTAAAACCTAATTTAATATACCTGGAGCTATATATACTATGGACAAAAACCTCTTTCATAATTTTTAAAATATGTTTATTTCGTGTACAATAAAGTTTTGAAAATTGCAATTTTTCTATTTTGAACTTTATTTGACTAGGTCTGTAAAATGCACGCCTAGCCCTCATTGTTTAGTATGTTTTAGTGATATCAGTTGGATATGATGTTTTTTATTGTTTAACACCTTCCTGTACTTCTATTTTTCCAATCTTGGCTAAAAACATGAGTGTTGTGCAAAAACATTGCAAGGTTGCCTTGTAAATGTGAAATGCCTGCTTAGTCCACTAAAATGCAAGCATAAGTTCCATCCTTAGGTATTTTTAAGTGGCTTAAGTTGGAGAATATATGTTTCTTCTTCCCATGTTCTTACACATGTCCAAATATGCCACTCATATATTTGCATGAAGACCAGATATGTCTCATAACATTTGCACGAGGATCTTGTAGCGGGCCCACAACTTCAAGATAGTATTCTATTTATATCATACTATATGTATCATACATGTATGACTTATCATAACTTATAAGTAGCATGGTCATAATTGAAAAGAATGTCTAAATTCACAATTTATTTTTGTAAAAGCAGAGTGTAAATATGTAAAAATGGGCTTAGAAAAATGCCCGCCATAATGTTTATAGAGGTGATTTTCAAAACCTAATGCCATATCCTTGGAGCTATATAGACTATGGACAAAAACATCGTTCACAATTTTTAAAATATATTTATTTTGTGTACAGTAAAGTTTTGAAAATTGCAATTTTTCTGTTTTGAACTTTATTTGACTAGGTCTATAAAATGCATGCCTAGCACTCATTGTTTGGTATTTTTGAGTGATCTCAGTTGGATATGGTGTTTTTTATTGTTTTACACCTTCCTGTATTTGTACTTTTCTAATCTTGGCTAAAAACATGTCTGTTGTGCAAAAACATTGCAAGGATGCCTTGTAAATGTGAAATGCCCGCTTTGTCCACTAAAATACAAGCAAAGTTCCATCCTTAGGTATTTTTAAGTGGCTTGAGTTGGATAATATATGTTTCTTCCTCCCATGTTCTTACACATGTCCAAATATGTCTCATAATATTTGCATGAAGTCTAGATATGTCTTATAACATTTGCATGAGGATCTTGTAGCGGGGCCACAGCCTCAAAATAGTATTCTATTTATATCATACTATATGTATTACACATATATGACTTATCATAATTTATATGTAGCATGGTCATAATTGAAAAAGAATGTCTAAATTCAAAATTTTGTTTTGTAAAAGAAGAGTGTAAATCTGTAAAAACGGGCTTAGAAAAATGCCCGCCATAATGTTTATAGAGGTGATTTTCAAAACCTAAATCCATATACCTGGAGCTATATATACTATGGGCAAAAACCTTCTTCATAATTTTTAAAATATGTTTATTTTGTGTATAGTAAAGTTTTGAAAATTACATTTTTCTATTTTGAACTTTATTTGACTAGGTCTGTAAAATGCATGACTAGCCCTCGTTGTTTAGTATTTTTGGGTGATCTTGGTTGGATATGGGGTTTTTTATTGTTTTAAACCTTCCTGTACTTCTATTTTTCTAATCTTGGCTAAAAACATTTCTGCTGTGCAAAAACATTGCAAGGCTTCCTTGTAAATGTGAAATGCCCACTTAGTCCACTAAAATGCAAGCATAACTTCCATCCTTAGGTATTTTTAAGTGGCTTAAGTTGGAGAATATGTGTTTCCTCCTCCCATGTTCTTGTACTATTCGATATTTTCTTTTTGAGCCATAAAAAGTCTTTTTTTATACAAAAAACTATATTTTGTATTAATGTTGATTATTTTGTTGATTTTGCAAAATAACTCATCAATGGATCATTCGAACCAGTCATCTCAACAAAATATTCCTGGAAAAAGAGGTCGACGCAAGGAAGTAGAATTGAATAATATTCCAAATTTTCCCCCACATGATATTTTCCTTCAATTCACTCCTGTTGGGGGTTAAAATGCTGCTATTCGTGTTGTACATCAACAATGTCAATCACTTACAGATTAGAACTCCATACCAGAAAATAGTACTATGATTTTCTATAAAACAACAGGAAATCATGCGCCAACTGTTGAAATTACATGTCCTGTATGTAAGCAATGTGTGACAAACAATAATGTTTGTCAACAACCTAGGTAGCCTTTGACTCGAATTCCAATTGAGGGGAATGGTAATGTACAAGATATAACTCTTGACCATAATATTAACTCTAATTCACATAATGTGGTCTGAAATGTCCCTCAAAGATCAACTATTGATGATGCTTCCATTACAAATAATTTTTATCAAAGTATAGAAGGTTGTTTTGCTCAACAACCTTGGTTTCCTTTGTCTCCGGTTACGGTTGAAGGGAATGCAAGTGTAATCCTACCTAGTGGACAACAATTTGAACATTCATCTCTTGAGAAGTTGGATACAACTAGAAGTCATGAAATAGTTGAAATAACTACCTTTCATGAACAAATGGATAGAAATGCAAGTACAAAAAATCAAAATTATGCAGATGCACAAGCTTCAGTAGAAATGACTGAAGGACAAATGGATAGAAATGCACCTACAGAAAATCAAAATTATGAAGATGTACAGGTTTCAGTACAAATTCCTGAAGGACAAATGGATAGAAATGCAACTATAGAAAATCAAAATTCTGCAGATGTAGAAGCTTTAGTAGAAATGCTAGAAGGACAAATGGATAGAAATGCAGCTACAAAAAATAAGAATTATGTAGATGTACAAGCTTCAGTACAAATTCCTAAAGGGTGTTCAACCTACATAGGCTGTAACTAGAAGGTCAGTAGGAAACCACTTAAGGACATCCTTATTGAGTCGTTAGAAGCGGTCTGAATGGTTTAACTGCAGAGTAAATGAGGGGAACAAAAAATTTAAGGAAATTGGTAGATGGTTCTCTAGGAAGTCACTTGAAGATGTGTCTTAAAATGACATTATTTTTGGAATTGGGTACTTCATGAGAAAAAACTATAGTGAAGATTCTAAATTTGAGGATGTTCTTGAACACCTAGATGGAGTGCTTCATAAACTTTGATCAATTGTTATGCAAGAGATCTGTAATGATTTTATGCCTAGGAATATGGATTCTATATTTATTGAATCAAGCATGAGCCATAAGGCTTTGTAATCTCTGAAGCGAATTAACCATCATGGTTTATTGCAAGGGGTTAGTCCAACTTCAGTTTCCAAGGAGATGAAAAAGTGGAGAAAAGAAGCTGAGGATATTGATATGGGTTGGGAGAGAACTGATGGTCTCACATGTGAAGTTAGAGTGAAGCAAGTAAAGTCATATGCTTCCTTTATGGTTGAGTCCTATGAAAAGAGGACTAGAATTAGAGTCATTGAAGTTTCTTTCAAACTTGGTATTGATTCTTGTGTGCATTATGATCGAGGTGGGAAGGTATGTGAGATATTATTTGAGTTACTAGAAGATATTGGCTTGATGTCTTGTGTAAGCCTTGGAAAATGGGATGGAAAGGAAGAATATAAATAGGTTTTAGCACATGTTGTTGATCCTACAAATGAGGATAACTTAATGAATCAGATAAACAAACTTTCATAAGATGGGATCCTAATGCCAGATGGAAGGGTAGTGGAAGTGAATTTGTTCGAGTGCCATGATCTAGTGGCCATATGCAGTTTAGTATGCAATAATAATGTTTCTCCAATGGGGAATAATTTTTGTCCTTGGTGCATATGCCATAAAAAAGTTATACACATGGTTACAGATAAAATCAAAATTCAAGATGGGGACACTATTCATAGCATTTCCAAGTTTTATGCAATGTCACCGAACTTTCTCATAGTACATTTTACATATTTATTAAAAGTTTACTGATTTTTGTTGATATCTTGCCATGACTTTCTTAATTTTACTTTGTGTTAAAACTTTAGGAATTGAATCCTGCTTTGGAACAAAGTATTGAAGGATGGGAATAAAAGTTGGATGAGTGTATTATATACATTCAACCAGCCTTATGTAGTAGAGAATTGAATATTATCAAAAAGTATCTCATGAATAGAACAAATGATCAAAAGGTACATGTTTTCACAATTATTTGTTTACTATAAATGGAAATTATTATTATTTAACTAACTCGTAACTAGTGAAACATGTGCTATGAAATTATTACAGCTAACTCCTGGCTCAATGTCCAACCTTGTATATTGTGCTCACCATGCCGGAATCAAAACTGTTTTGAAGATGTTACGTGAAATTCTAAAAAATGCACAAGATTACGACAAGGTTCATTCAACTAGAGCGATTGAGGAAACGATTTTTTTTCAAATTTGGGAGGTGATGGAGAAAATTGGTGTTCCATGTAAGACCGAGGAACCATACCATCATAAAGGAGAAGAGTACAATGATCTTAACTATGGGCAATCCGATGGATCTACATCAGACAAGATCCTCATTTGGCATGAGGGTATTTTAAAGGTTTAATAATTATGTTAGCATATCCAATATTTTTAATGTGGGTCTTGAATAACAATAAGTGATGATTTTATGATGGCACAAGAGTGAAATTTGCTCTCATTTTTATGTAATTTTAATAGAAAATTAAGTAGTGTATCATGTACAATGAAATGTTGTGCTTGTAGGTTATTGAAGGCCTACTAGATGAAGAAAAGTATAAAAAGTTGGTGAGGATGTGGAAGTGTTATAAAGAATTCCACATGGTGCAATTGCAAGGGTGTGTAGGGGATGATAAATATGAATATGAGGAAAAGTACGCCAAATTATACTAAGTTCATAGTATTATGTTTTTCAGCATGGTGGTATTATCTCAATCACGATATAAAATTTGATCCACTATAATTCCAGGAATGGATTCCTTGCTAGTGAGTGGCTTTGGTTGTGTTCTTATTGTTTAGGAGATGAGATGGTTCCTTATATTCATCTCCAAGGGGCCCATGCTCTTCAGATGACTAGGGCTGCTCATCCTTATACTTTAGGACGGTAAAGGAATGAAGTAATGGAACGTAAGCATAGGGAAATGAAAAATTTGAATAGCAACCAAGGAGGAGGAAGAGGAGTTGCTAAGGAGTATAGAAACACATTTGAACATGACAAAATGTGTCTTGTAAATGAGAGGCAAGCACAATTTTTCAGATTGGTTATGAGATCAGAGGGTACTTTCCAAGCTTTTAAAGAAAGAATATTTTTTCCTTCCAATATTAGATGTCATCTTCATGTTGAATATGAAAAGACAAGAAGTCCACTAAATTACGAAACTGTAGCACGGTTGGCATCCTGCTTCCCCGATTTAACTTCTAAATAAGTAAAACAACTATTTCAGTCATGGGTAAGACAATCTAAGAAATCATTGATTGCACCACCAATAGTAAGTATGCCCTAATTTTAAATGGTTTCTAATTCTGCTTTCATTTTTTGGTGTGAGGACTCATAATCTATTTTTAACTACTAAATACTAATATGTTCTCGTAGTTTAGTAATCATCTTCTAAGATCAAAGCCAATAAGAAAATATGGTGAAGAGAATTTTCATGAATCAAATCGGTTTGGAAGGACCGAGGAAAAATATAATGTTCAAATAAGAAATAACAGTAAAAATCTAAGTGTTTCATCCAAGAGGAAAGTGGCAGTGCAAACTGATCAAACACAAGAATTGAATGGGGCAGCTGGTGTTGAAATACCTATGATGGCGACTAAAAATTACTGTAAAAGCGGTGTTTCATCCTCAAGAAATGAAGCGGGGGAAATAAATGAATTACAAGAAGTGTATGGCGCATCTACTATTGATATGCCAATGATGGAGGATATGACTCACAATGAAAAGGGCGTTCCATCCTCGGTAAATGGTACAGGGCAGAGTGGTGAAAAACAAGAAATTCAAGGGGCAGTAGTTGATATCCAAAAGATGGATGCTAGGAATCCTATAAAAACTAATGTCATTATAAGAAGTGTGAGACAAGCCAGAAAGAGAAAAGTCCTAGATGATCGAAATGAAACATTGTATGCAAAATGGTGAAAGAAACTTATGTTGCAATAAGCATTTCTAGTGATCTTGTCGTACTAAAAATTTATTCTATTGTGCTAACATTTATGTTACCAAATTTTGGAAATGTAACAAATGCTGGAAGGCATATTAAATATTTAATTTTTTTTTTCAGTAATAAAATTACAATTGTTTTCTGTGTTTGCTTATATTTTGTAAATTTCTGTCTTTTTTAGGCCAGTTCTATAAGCATTACAACTTTGGGTTATTCGCTGAAATTTGGTTGCATGAGTAGAATTGTATGACATTTTTCCAGAATTGGAATTTCAATTTAATTATATAAAGAAAATTACATAAATACATCAATACATAGCATCAAAATTCTCATAAATAACATGAAACTTCTCAATCCATCATCCCCATAATATCCCTATAATATCCACAGTTCCAAGCAAACAGCTAGGATCTACCTATGTCACCAAATCTACTCGCATCTCATATCGACAAATCACTATCAATCTTTTAATTTCTTACAAATTCAAATATATATGCCTACATTATACAAGTTAAGTTTTCAATTTTGAAATTGTTAACTTTCTAGCCTGTTATGTACACTTACTGAAAAGTTAAATTCAAAATTACCATTCACATTAAATGCATAAAAAACATATACATTTCTGAGAAATACACACACACATATATAAATTTATGTATTAAAACTTGAAATGTATTTACATACACAAAATATATAAATAATGTTATTCCATAGTTCTAGGCTACTTGGGAGGTTTAGGCTGCAAGTCCTCCTTTTTAGAGAAGATAAATTTGTACATTATAGTCTTGTGCCTTGTCTAGAAGCTTTTAGTTCTTTAGAAGATGCAGTAGGTGCATGTTCTGATTTTCGTTCTAATTCTTTCACTTTTGTTGCACATTTGTGCAAACTTTATTTCAATCTATCTATATCTTGGATGTACTTCTTCAACAATTCCACATTCTTCTTTTTTTTCTCTTCGTGTTCCTTTTCCTTTTGCTAAAGACAATAATTTGTATATTTCAACTCATAATGAACTTGGGTCAATTTTTTCCTGAGCTACTTTGTCTTTGTCTCCAACTCTTTTTCCCTCAATTTTGTATTATCTGGAGTATACACAATTTCTAGTCGCTAAAGTATGTTGTTCTTTTGCGGAGTGGCAATTTGGGATTTCAGATCTTCTATCTCAGACTTACATCCCAAATGTTGTGATTCTCTATCCTCCCATTAGAGGAATTTTTGGGTCTAAAATGGGCCTCCTAAGGAAAATAATAAAATAATAGTTAAAATAATAAAATAATATTGATTAATTTTGGAGGAAGAAAGAAAAAAACTACTTTTTGTGTTCGTATTTTCGACATATCTCCCTGTGTTTTTACTCAAATTTCAATCGGGAGAGCTCATTGGATGCGGAATTTGATTCCGCATCCAACAAGTACCCACATTGCATACTTTTGACAGACCCCGCTACCCCAAAAACAAGAAATACCTAAAAAATGTGATGATGATGTCATCATCACATTTTTTCAGGTATTTCTTATTTTTGGGGTAGCGGGGTCTTTCAAAAGTCTGCAGTGTGGGTAATCGTTGGATGCGGAATCAAATTCCACATCCAACGAGCTCTCCCGATCGAAATTTGAGTAAAAACACAATGAGATATGTCTAAAATACGAATAAAAAAAGTAGTTTTGTTTAATGACAAATATGTCAATTCAACCATTATGGTTGACTTATTTTATTGAAATTCTATTGGTTCTTGAATTCCAACTTACAAAAACTTATTTTGGCACGTTTTCTTATAAGGCCCATTTTAGACCCCAAATTTCCTCTAATGAGTATTTTCAATCTGAGCTCTTTAATCTCATCTTCCCTCCTAGCTACCTTGTTTTTCAATGTTTCTTTTATGGTTGACCATGCAAAGAAATCAACTCCAACATTAATCATTGCTGCAATGGCATCCATCAAGGACTTCTCGCAATGCGCAATAGCTTTGTAACCCCTTTTTTATTTTTTCATGAGCTTGTATTGCATTAAAATCTATGTCCAGTTCCTTCTCTTCATTTTGCAAGGAACTCTCGTACCTTATTAAATCCTGTTGGTGCGCTGACATATCATAAATTTCACCAAAAATCAGATCCCTACTCTATCCCTTACCAATTTCAGATTCTTTTAACTTTTCAACTCCTCTAGTCTGTAGTTCTGCAGTAATCTTTTCAAGTTCAACTATTTTTCCTTTCAACTCTTCATCTTTCTTAACAAATATGTTTTTCATGTTTTCCTCTTTTTTTCTATATTCATTTATCTCAAGTTGATGTTTCTTGTAGTCTTCAGCAAGGTTGTTTTGAAAATCAACCTTTATTATTTCAATTATTCTTTTTTTCTTATTTAATTTAGCCGTAAGTCTTACTTCATGGCTGATAATAGTCCTTAGAGGAGGAATGTCCAAAACCTCTGGTCGATGTTTCCTCTCATCTTCCAGTCTCTTTATGGTTTGTTCATCTTTCTTCCGAACAACCATATATTCTTCTCTGCATTTCCCATTTTCCTTTCTAAATTCATCCTGAAGTTTTTCTAGTTCCTTATTCAAAGACTGAAGAACATAGTCCTTGCCTGCTATTGTCCTTCTCGAACTGTCCACAGTATTCACAAGGGATTCTCATAATCTTGCAATTTCCTGTAAACATGGAAAATTTAAGGAGGCATCAAAAAATGGAATTTGGCAATTTTTTTTTTGGAAAAAAGCATTGAAAAATTCCTCCTACCTTAAAGAGATCCATCATTTGCAAATTTTTAATCCTACATAGTTCTACGCTCTGTACTGTAGTAAGATACCAAAGTTCATCTTTTTATTTGAAATGTAACATTCCACGGAATAGCTTATCAATTTTACCATCAGAAAAATATTTTGGAGAGGAATTTTTCTCAACTCCCAACTGTGGAGGTGTATATATAACAAGTGGAATTTTTGCAGGAGCATAGATATCATCATCACTATGCCCCTCCTGTTCATTAAACTCAACATCATGCATCTCGTTTACATTTATTTCTCTGCCTTCATGTAATCCTGCTAGAATTGAGACAACATCAAATTCTTCAGGGTCATTTCCCATACCATGCATACAGTACTCAAAAGGATCTTTAGGGACTTGTATATTGTTCTTTGGAGATTGTTGAGGAACTTCTTGGTTAATTCTATCCAGTTTCAACCTCTTAATGTATGTATTTTTAAATCCGCTTCCTTCTACAGTGCTAGGTCAATATAAGTCAATAATTTTTTGTAGTATACTAGGGTAACTGAAATTCACTCTCTTCATTTTGCTCTCCTGCAGTGAAAAATGCATTTTTTTGCCAATAGATGAGGGAAATATATGGCCAAGTATTCAACCCAATGAGTCACCAACTTCATACAATCACCTGAAATATCTTGCTTGTGGTGATTCATAATAGTCCTAAGTACAATTTGAAATAAGGTTTTGTACAATCCTGGGGGAACATCTTGCATCTTCAAACCATTTCGGGCAACCAAAACCGTTTTTCCACATATTTTGTTTGCCATATCACCCTTTTCTACTTTGAGGATTTTCTTGGTGGTCAACATTACTCCCCCCCTGTGTGGAATTTTCGTTGCACTAGACAACAAATCAAGGTCCAAACAAACCCTCCTCCCAAAAATAATCAATTCCTTGGACTCATCATCATAACTAGAAATGGAATTATCTATCTCTTTATTGTTGAAATTGAGCTGATAAAAAAGAAAACAATGCACTCCTGCTCTGACCAGAACATTTAGCATACCTTATGGCCAGTTGGTTCTGTCACTCCATGCCTCAGCGCTCTCTCTGAATTTTCTGATAGCGAACCTCTCAGCAACTTCAGATACCCCTATTTCAGTTGATGGCATGGAACATGAGGCTACTGTTTCCATTTTGCAGGAAGATGGTTGTAACGTCCCCGACCCTCCGACCTACGAAGAGGACGCTACGATACATCAAATCATTTAGGAATCTAGCCCAACAAGCATGAACATACATACATATACTGCTGAAGCATGATACTTAAAAACATAAAACATATTATGAAGCATAGTCATTCATATACACAACGGAAGAAAAACATATCAATCAGCATTTATGCATATACAGATCAGCATTTAACATGTATATCATCATTCATCAATGGTAAATATAATTGTAAACACAAGTTAGGCAAGAATACTTATCTTATAAAGAACTTGTTCCGCAACCAGCTATGTCGCTGCAACATTCCACCCAACCATAGGCCTGCGTGCTCCTTAATCTCTCAGCAACGCTGCCACCCCCGAGCCGAGCATGATTCACCAAGGAATAAGGAACTAACAGGCTTACACATAGCCAAGGATAACAACACCACAAGGGTACACAGTCCAGCCAAGCCAACACAGTTAGGTTTATCAGGTGAACAACAGATCAGCCAAGCCAACAAAGTTGGGTTTATCAGGCCATCCAGGAGCTGGGAAAGGCTAATGCTAAGATGATGAGCTCATTGAAGAGCTGTAGACACCAACACCAGAGCCATCCTAGCTTCTAGAACACCCACACACACCCAACACAAGGGAATTAGTCCCTTCTCTGCAACGCAGTCCCTCAAACCCTGATCTCCCTTCCAGTGCTATTCAGGGGTTGTGGAGAAGAAAGCCAACTCAGTAGCTCTATCTATGTGGTTCTCAACCCACCCGTTTTATCAAGCACCTTAGGCCCTCATTCACCACTCCAATGTAGTCTGAGGACAAAACCACTACATGCAAGTAGCCAACAGCTATTCAAGCTTTTACAGGGGAAAAATACAGTCAATCAGACGTAGAAAAACAGCAACCCACAACAACTATGAAACTGCAGCAATCGATTCTCAATCTGTGCATAAGGGGAAAAAGACACAGCCAAAGAAAAATGTGGAAGAAACCACCACCCCCACAACGTAGGGACTCACAGCATCTAGTTGATCCTTAATACAATCGCTATAGAATTTGCACAGCCCAGAAAATGGAAGAAGGAACATACTTCCAATATCGGTGTGACGGACAAGGACGCAACCCATAGAACTATTGATGCAATCACAGCTGTGACTTAATGATGGAAAACATAACAACACACACAGTCTGATGTTGGTGGAAAAAAAGATACCGAAGCTCTGCACGAACATGAGGATGAACACAACAGACTAGCAATTCGCCAAAAAGAAGGAAGGCGAGCCCCCAAACAGAAATCACACCCCTTCTTAACTCAGCTCTACGTGAGGAATAAATGAACCCACTGTGCATGAGAAGGTGAACAGAGCATAACATCTCTGCATGAGAATGAACCCAACGACCAAGAGAGTGGCGTAGTGATGGTTCCCTTACCCATGTGAAAGTCGAGAGATGGCTGGTGAAGTGAGCATGTGGCAAAGACTAACAGTCCTACCACCCTCCACTTCCAGCAATAACTGCCTCACCAACTCAGCAGAACATTAAAGTGGTGGTTGGATGAGACAAGGGAAGGTGAGCAAAAAAACAGGGTGATGACACATGGCTTTCCCCCCCCATGGCTCAAGGTTCATCATTTCCCCTCCTTATCCTTAGGAATCATGCCCCTTCTCAATTTAGTTGCAGCGAACATAACTGGTTGGGTTATTTAATTAAAATGCACATTTACATGATGCCACAATTTAATATATGTCGTATGTCCCGATATACCATCGGTGACCATTCCAATCCGAATCATAACATAACTAAATCGATGGTGGGGCCTTGGCCTTTAGCTCTGCACCGTGATTATTTACAATATATGTATCATGTATATTAATGCAAGTGGGGTTAAAACTAGGGTATTACATTCCCCTCCCCCTTTAATAGCACTGTCCTCGGTGCTTTACAAAATTTTGAACAAAATGCTACACTAGTACCGCCTCAGTGTTCCACAGGATTGAACAAAAATGGATGTGCCAATCGCATGGCATCCTCCAACTCCCACGTAGCCTCTTCAGGTCCGTAATTCTCCCATTGCACCTTTACCTAGCCTATGTCTTGGTTCCAGAGCATTGTGGCCTTCCTGTCGAGGATGTGCATTGGCTCGATTTGGAACTCTCCCTCGGGTTCCACCTGAATCACATCCTAATTTATCACATGGTTAGGATCATGTACATATTTCTTAAGCAAAGAAACATGAAAAACATTATGAGCTCTAGTACTAGAATGCAATGCAAGTCTATATGAAACTAGTCTTATTCTTTCAAGCACTTCAAATGACCCACAATATCTAGGTGACATCTTGGCACAACTTCCAAGCTTCAAGGAAATTTTCTTTTCTTTCACTATGAGGTAAACATGATCCCCAACATTGAACTCTCTGTTCATCCTATGCTTATCTACATAGCTTTTATGTCTGTACTGTGTTGCCTTCAGATTCTGGCTAATATTTATAACCTCTTGCTCCATTTCCTTGAGCAAATCCGGTCCAAGCACAACTCTATTCACTGGGTTATCCCAAGTCACTAGTTTCCTACACCTTCTTCCATACAAAGCTTCATACAGACTCATCCCCAAGGATGCTTGCTGTCCATTATTGTAAGCAAACTCTACCAAGTGTAAGTAATCTTCCCACTTGGTTGGTTTGTCCATCACATACATGTGAAGCATATCTTCAAGCACCCGATTAACTCTTTCTATCAGCCCATCTGTCTGAGGATGGTAGGTAGTGCTGAAGTTTAACTTTGTACCCAAATCTACAAACAATCCCTTCCAAAATTGGAAGGGAACTTGGCATCTCTATCTGAGACTACTGCTTTCGGCAATCCATGCAATTTGAAAATCTCCTTCATGAAAATATTTGCAATGTCATCAGTCTTATGCGTAGACTTCACTAGTATAAAATGTGTTGCTTTTGCCAACTTGTCTACTACAACCATGATGGAACCATGTTGTCTCCAAGTCATTGGCAATCCTGTAATAAAATCCATGGAAATAACTTCCCATTTCCATTTCAGAACTGGCAAAGGCTGCAACAAACCTGCTGGATGTTGATGCTCAACCTTTACCTGTTGACATTTAATGCACCTTGAAATGTATTCATCCATGTCCTTTTTCATACCTAGCCAAAAGTACTACTTTCTAGCTATAGTAATTGTTTTCTAATATCCTGGGTGGCCAAAATACAAAGCTTGATGGATTTATTCCATAACAACTCTCCTCAAATCTGCTACGTTCGGAATATAAATTCTTCCTTTGTAAGTAATAATTCCATCTTCTTCCAATTTATATCCTTCATACTTCTTCTCAAGACTTTTCTACTGCAATTTGTCTTTCACCTGCTCATACAATTCGTCTCTGGCAACATGATTAACAATCTGCTGCCTCAAATCTGATTGGCAAATACTAAGAGATGCCACATGCATTTCCTATACCTTCCTGTTGAGTGCATCAGCTACCTTGTTTTCTTTTCCTTTTATGTGCTTGATTTCAAAATCAAACTCACATAAAAAATTCCATCCATCTCACTTGCCCAGCATTCAGAGTAGGCTGATCAAACAAATACTTCAATCCACAGTGATCTGTTTTGAGTTCAAATCTTTTACCCATCAATTAATGTCTCCACATCTTGAGAGCATGTACTATGGCTACAAGCTCTACATCATGAGTGGCATAGTTCTTCTCATGCTCCTTCAGCTTTCTTGACTCATAACATATCACGTGGTTGTCCTGCATAATGACTCATCCAAGCCCCTGTCTGCATGCATCAGTACATACCACAAAATATTTTTTTGGATCTACAACTTTCAATACTGGTGCACTGGTGAGAAGATTCTTCAACCACTGGAAGCTCTCTTCACACTTCGAAGTCCATTCAAACTTTACTCCCTTCTTTTGCAAAGAAGTGATGGCATGTGAAACCTTGGAAAATCCTTCAATCAATCTCCTGTAGTATCCTGCAAGTCCCATAAAATATCTTATGTTCATCACATTTCTTGGAGTAGGCCAATTCATAATGGCTTCAATCTTTTCAGGGTCCACAGATATACCCTCTTCTGAGATAATGTGACCCAAGTACTAAATTATATCCCTGTAGAAGTCACACTTGTTTAGTTTTGCATACAGCTGATGTTCCCTGAGCACTTGCAATGTCAATCTCAAATTCTATTCGTGCTCTTCCTCATTCTTAGAATAAACAAGAATGTCATCAAGGAAAACAAGAACAAACTTGTCCAAATACTTACTGAAGACACTGTTCATAAGGCACATAAATGTAGCTGGTGCATTTGTGAGACCAAATGGTACCACTACAAACTCATAATGTCCATATCATGTCCTGAAGGCTATCTTATGAATGTCTTCATCCTTGATTCTCACCTGATGGTAACCAGACCTCAAGTCAATCTTGGAAAATAACTTTGCTCGTCTCATTTGATCAAAGAGGTCATCAATCCTAGGCAAAGGATATTTATTCTTCACAATAACCTTGTTCAACTACCTATAATCAATACATAACTTGAGTGTACCATATTTCTTCTTTACAAACAAAACCGATGCTCCCCAAGGAGACACACTCGGTCGGACATACTTCTTTTCCAACAAATCTTGCAGTTGCATCTTCAACTCTAGCATCTCTAGTGTACTCATCGTGTATGGTGTCTTGGACACTAGTGCTACTCCTGGCACAAGTTCAATGGTGAAATCAATGTTCCTCTTTGGAGGAAGTCCTGGAACCTCATCAGGAAACACATCCTCGAATTCCTGTAACACCTGATAATCCTCCAACCTAGGAGTTTCATCTCCTGTCGGTTCCAAAATATGAGCTGCATACAACTGACAACCTTTCCTACAGAACTTCCTCAACTGCATTGTTGAAACCTGTCTTACTAAAATTACTTTCAGAATACCATTCAAAACTACCGGGTTTCCTTCTTCATCCATGCATTCAAAATTCTTGTTATATCAGTCAAGCTTCACTCAGTGAGCTTCTAACCAATCCATTCCAATGAGAACATCATAGGAACCAAGTGGTAGAAAATTTAAATCTACACAAGTTCTCAATCCATTCATGACCAACGGACACTTCTCTACCAATTCACTGACTTTTCTCTTAGTCCCAGTGGCTAGCTGAACTAACCAAGCTTTTCCATGCTTTACCCTCTTAAAAGCACAAATCTCCACTACCCTAGGAGTGATATAACTGTGAGTAGAACCAAGGTCAATCAAAATAGAAACAGATTGTTCAACAATCATACCTACAACTTCAACCATAGTTGATTGATGATCTGCCTGGCGGTCCTCCAGTGGTGCATAAATTCTAGGGACTACTCTTGCTACTTGACCCACTGTTTCTACTCCCTGAATGTTATAAGTTGGCTTTGCACTTTCATTCTCAAGTGGACAATATCTGCGCAAGTGTGGTCCTTCACATTTCCAACATTTAAGTGGACCTTTATTCTAATGTGGCTCTTTAGGCTTCCCACCTGTCACTCCAACTAGATTACTCACAGCTTGGGATGGCTACTTTTGTTGATTCCTGAACCTAGAAGGTTTGAAACCTTTCCTTCTTTGGTCAAAATTCTCATTCTTCTTGTTTTTCCATGCCTTATGGTAATCAAGTTTACCTTTGCTTTGCTCATAGCAATACTTAACCTTCCTTATCCCTTCTTCAAGAGTTCTTGGTTCATAAAACTCAATTCTATCTTTGTAGGCTTGAGGCAATCCACTTAGAAATCGCTGGACCTTCACTTTTTCATCTCTGATGTACCGGACATACCTCAGCAATTCCAAGAACTTATTGGCATATTCATCCATGGTCTGTTGTCCCAATATTAACTCATGGAACTCCTTGATCTTGTCATCATAATACCTGTCAGAAAGGTATTTCTGACTGAAATACTTCTTGAACCGTTTCCACTTCAATTTCCTTTCGCTGATCCTCTTTACTTGCTTGAAGTGTTCCCACCAAATGGACGCTCTTCCATTCAGATTGAATATGGAAACTATTTCCTTCATGTTTCCTGAATAATCCTACACTTGAAAGTACTTCTTTATCCCAAGAAGCCAAGATTCAGCTTCTTGTCCCATCTTTATCTCACCATCAAATGTAGGAGGTTTAGCTTTCCTGAATTCATCTCGATAGTGATCCCTATGGTGTTTTCTTCTTCTCCTTTTATGAGAAGATGAACTTGTATCTCCATTGGATTCTTCAGAGTCAGATGATCCATTGGAATTCCTTCTTCTTCTCCTAGTGCTACTCTTACTTCCTTCTCACCCAGAGTCTATATTTTTCTGCAAGTCTGTCAAACTCTGCAATATGGAAGCATTCAACTGATGCTACTCTTCCTGGGCTTTAACCAAGCTTCTCATGGTGGCTGCAACCTCGGATGGTGTCCCCTGGAATCTCCTTCCATTAGACTCTATGCCATCATTTCCATTACGGACATTTTCCCCCATGGCATCTTCTGCTCGCTCGTAAGAATCCCGACCATCATACCCATCATGGGTTCTCATGACTGAACCACCTCTTGCTTTACCACACTGTTATTTCTGGAGTACTGGTCTTGGAAGTTGTCTATAATTCTGCAATGTGTTAGTAGAAAACTGTTAGATGCATAACATTAATATAAATCAAAACTACTTACCTTCCTCTCTTAGAAATTCATAAAACACAATTATGCTAAAACACAGAATTTTCCTCTTTTTCTTTTCAGCCCTGTGACCATGGATAGTCTACTGAAATCTACTGAAACCTACTGAAAAACAGTTGAAAACTGGTTGCAAAATCACTGAGAAATTCCTTCGAAAAAAAAACCTAAATCTTCTTAGGCCCAATCGGACCTCCTCCCAACTAGCTTTCCAACACTGTGGTGGTCAAAATTCCTATTTCATCGGGGGACTGTTTCTTATTCCTTTCCGGTGTTTCAGTGGGAAAAATGACTAAACTCCCATTCTGCATCAACGAGAAAACCAACTATTGATTGGGTGAACAGTTTCTTGAGTAGCTACAATGGCGGGAAGGAATATTACTACAATTTTCGTGGGCAATAGACTAGGCTTTCGATCGGCGATTCGTTGGTCTATTTTCGTCTGCAGTATCAGGTCCGCAATCGTCTATCATTCCANGGCGGGAAGTAATATTACTACAATTTTCGTGGGCAATAGACTAGGCTTTCGATCGGCGATTCGTTGGTCTATTTTCGTCTGCAGTATCAGGTCCGCAATCGTCTATCATTCCAAACTTAAGCAGCGATATCATAGACTAACCATGCTGCATCGGCGTCAGGTGTCCTACGCATCGGACGGTTAGTCCCTTCAGCTTCCGCAAAGGCGGACCACAATCGAACTACATCCTCCGTAGCCACGAGTCTATCGGCGTTCGGAGCCTCTAGAAGCTGCAGCATCAGCGCTTGGGTGCTCTCCTCATCGGGTGGTTAGTCCTTTCGATATCCACAATGGCGGATGTTCAGTCAACAAAATTTACCCGACATAGCTCATCAGCAATGAAATCACCTAATCATCGACGATGTCATCAACTGACCATCATCGATGCTGATGATTCTATGACTTGAAACATTTTTGAAAGTTTTCTCTTTAGTCTTCCTCTTCCTTTCGTCAATTCCATCGGCTCCATCTCCCTTATCCTTTGCCGATCAAAGAAACTGCTTGTTGTCGCTACTATTCACTACACACCGCGGCATCAGTGACTGGAAGGGCTAGTGCATCGATGGATTAGTTCAATCAGCAGCCCCAACTGCGACTTATCAACTTCAATATTCTTCCGATCGGCGTCCCAATCGGCGATCCATCTGTCTAAGTGTTTCAATATGCCGATGGCTCGAACACTTTGGAAAATTTTCTGAATTTTCCTCTTCTGTCTCCCGCCACATCAGCCATCGAATCAACTATCTGTCGAGTGGCCATCAGACTAATACTTCTGCCATGTTGGAGGAACTTCGCACTAAGTCCTCCGATGGGCCAATGATTTCGTTACTTAGAAATTTTTTTGAATTTTCTTGTCTTCACCCATTTTCCTGGTTTCTTCAGGGTAGTAGGAAACCTACCTCTAATAACTATTTCTCATGGCCCTCTGAGGCCCAAATGCTACAACATAAGCTCTTTCACTACATCTTCATGGCCCATTTAGGCATATGTTGCAACCAAAGCTCTGATACCACACTGTAACGTCCCTGACCCTCTGACCAGTGAAGCTGCGGCATCAGCACTTGGGTGCTCTCCTCATCGTGTGGTTAGTCCTTTCGATATCCACAATGGCGGATGTTCAGTCAACAAAATTTACTCGACATAGCTCATCAGCAATGAAATCACCTAATCATCAACGATGTCCTCAACTAACCATCGTCGATGCTAATGATTCTATGACTTAGAAACATTTTTGAAATTTTTCTCTTTAGTCTTCCTCTTCCTTTTACCGATTCCATTAGCTCCATCTCCCTTATCCTTTGCCGATCAAAGAAACTGCTTATTGCCGCTAATATTCACTACACACCACGGCATCGGTGACTGGAAGGGCTAGTGCATCGATGGATTAGTTCAATCAGCAGTCGTAATAGCGACTTATCAACTTCGATATTCTTCTGATTGGCATCCCAATCGACGATCCATCTGTCTAAGTGTTCCAATATGCCGACGGCTCAAACACTTTGGAAATTTTTTTGAATTTTCCTCTTCTGTCTCCCGCCACATCAGCCATTGAATCAACTATCTGTCGAGTGGCCATCAGATTAATACTTCTGCCATATCGGAGGAACTTCGCACAAGTCCTCCGATGGGCCAACGATTTCGTTACTTAGAAATGTTTTTGAATTTTCTTGTCTTCACCCATTTTCCTGGTTTCTTCAAGGCAGTAGGAAACCTGCCTCTAATAACTATTTCTCATTGCCCTCTGAGGCCCAAATGCTGCAACATAAGCTCTTTCACTACATCTTCACATCCCATTCAGGCCCATGCTGCAACCAGAGCTCTGATACCACACTGTAACGTCCCCGACCCTCCGACTGGTGAAAAGGATTCTACGATACATCAAATCATCTGGGCATCTATCCCAACGAGCATGAATATACATACATATACTGCTGAAGCATGATACTTAAAAACATATAACATATTATGAAGAATAATCATTCATATAAACAACGGAAGCAAAACATATCAATCAAAATTCATGCATATACAGATCAACATTTAACATGTATATCATCATTGATCAATGGTAAATATAATTGCAAACACAATTTAGGGAAGAATACTTATCTTATAAAGAACTTGTTCCGCAACCAGCTACATCGCTGCAACATTCCACCCAACCAGTGGCCCGCATGCTCCTTAATCTCTCAGCAACGCTGCCACCCCTAAGTATAGCATGATTCACCAAGGAATAAGGAACTAACATGCTTACATATATCCAAGGATAACAACACCACAAGGGTACACAGTTCAGCCAAGCCAACACAGTTGGGTTTATCAGGCAAACAACAGATCAGCCAAGCCAACAAAGTTGGGTTTATTAGGCCATCCAGGAGCTGGGAAAGTCTAATGCTAAGCTGGTGAGATCATTGAAGAGCTGCAGACACCAACACTAGAGCCATCATGGATTCTAGAACACCCACACGCACCCAACACAAGGGAATCGGTCCCTTCTCTGCAACGCAGTCCCTCAGACCCTAATCTCCCTTCCAGTGCTATTCAGGGGTTGTGGAGAAGAAAGCCATCTCAGTAGCTCTGTTTGTGTGGTTCTCAACCCACCAGGTTTATCAAGCACCTCAGGCCCTCATTCACCACTCCAATGTAGTCTGAGGACAAAACCACTGCATGCAAGCAGCCAACAGCTATTCAAGCTTTTACAAGGGAAAAACACAGTCAATCAAACATGGGCAAACAATAGCCCACAACAACTATGAAACCACAACAATCGATTCTCAAAGCAATCGATTCTCAATCTATGTGTAAGGGGAAAAAGACACAACCAAAGAAAAATGTGGAATAAACCACCGCCCCCACAGTGTAGGGACTCACAGCATCCAATTGATCCTCAATACAATCGCTGTAGAATTTGCACAGACCAGAAAATGGAAGAAGGAACATACTCCCAATCTCTACATGAGGGACAAGGATGAAACCCACATAACTATTGATGCAATCACAGTCGCGACTTAATGATGGAAAAAAGAACAACACACATAGTCTGAGGTTGGTGGAAAAAAAGATACCAAAACTCTGTGAAAACATGAGGATGAACACAACAAACTAGCAATTCGCCAGAAAGAAGGAAGGCAAACCCCCAAATAGAAATCATGCCCCTTCTTAACTCAGCTCTGCATGAGGAAGAACTAAACCCACTACATGTGAGAAAGTGAACAGAGCATAACGTCTTTTCGTGAGAATGAACCCAACGGCCAAGAGAGTGGCGCAGTGATGGTTCCCTTACCCACGTGAAGGTGGAGAGATGGCTGGTGGAGTGAGCGTGTGGAAAAGACTAACAGTCCTGCCACCCTCCACTTCCAGCAATAACTGCCTCACCAACTCAACAGAACATTAAAGTGGTGGTTGGATGAGACAAGGGAAGGTGAGCAAAACAAACAGGGTGATGACACATGGATTTCCCCCCCCATGGCTCAAGGTTCATCATTTCTCCTCTGTATCCTTAGGAATCATGCCCCTTCTCACTTTAGTTGCAGTGAACATAGCTAGTTGGGTTATTTAATTAAAATGCACATTTACATGATGTCACAATTTAATATATGTCGTATGTCCGATATACCATCAGTGACCATTCCAATCCAAATCATAACATAACTAAATCGATGGTGGGGCCTTGGCCTTTAGCTCCGCACAATGATTATTTACAATATATGTATCATGTATATTAATGCAAGCGGGGTTAAAACCGGGGTATTACAATGGCACACTCAGAAAGCAAGAAGGGGATGAACTCACAGGATGCACGCGAATGCACGCACATGATACCAGCACTTTGACTTTTCCAAACTAAAATAAAAATTACGAATGTGTTCTTATGTTTCCAAACTATAATCAAAGTTACAAATGTGTTCTGACATTTGCAAACTATAACAAAAATTACAATATGTTCTCACTTTTCCAAACTATAATAAAAATTACAAATGTGTTTCAAGTCAACTATACACAACTTACATTTTCAATTTCAATATAGTTAAATTTCTAGCATGTTAAGTATACTTATTTTTCTAGCATGTTAAGTATACTTATTGAAAATAATAAAGTAAGAGTAAATAATAGAGTAAAAATTTTGCATTATAACTGTTCTACAAAAAATAGAGTAATAGAGTGAGTAATATAATAATAGAGTAATATTCTTCTCTACATTTTTTTATGTACTCTCAAGCCAAACCCTCCTATTAAATGTTTATAGTAAATGGTTTTGGAAATTGGATTGCTAGATATATTGAGAAGACTATCCTTGTGTTAATTTTAGTTTTTTTAAATTTTGTTTCATTTGTCTAGAGTTAAATTGACAAAATGACAACTTTTGTGTTTTCAACCCAGTTTTACCCAGATCAGAGAAATGCCCGCTTAGCCCTAAGTATTGGGTATTTTTCAATGGGTTTAGTTATAAATAGTATGTTTTACTATTTTCCCCATTATTAATATACATTTATTTTTTCAATTTGGGTTCAGAAAGTGCTTGTTGTGCAAAAACACTACATGGTTGTCTTGTATTTATGAAATATTCACCTACATTAATAAAAATGCAATACAAACCCTCCTATTAAATGTTTATAGTAAATGGTTTTGGAAATTGGATGGCTAGATATATTGAGAAGACTATCCTTGCATTAATTTTATATAACTTAACCTCGTATGCTCACAGTCAACCTATGAAAGGTGCAATTTTAACCTTTTTTTACTGTTATGGACACTTGGTGTAAAATGCAAGCCATAAGCATAAAAATGTAAGCTAGGGATGTATAATAGTTAAATTGAACATGAATGACTAAAATTGCAAGTATCTTGGACAAATTCAAAATTAATGCCTGAAATTCTTTGTTACGTAAAAAATAGTGTGTAAATATTCAAAAATGGGCTTAGGAAAATGCATGCTACAATCCGTACAATTGTCATCAATTGAAACTAACACCATGGGGTTCAAGATAGATAGATGTTTGACAAAAACCTCTTTTATTTTTTTTTAAATTATGTTTCATTTGTCCAGAGTTAAATTGACAAAATGACAACTTTTGTGTTTTCAACCCAGTTTTACCCATATCAGAGAAATGCCTCCCAGCCCTAAGTATTGGGTTTTTTTGAGTGATTTTAGTTGGAAATGGTATGTTTTACTGTTTTCCACATTATTATACATTTATTTTTTCAATTTGGGTTCAAAAAGTGCATGTTGTGCATAAACACTACATGGTTGTCTTTTATTTATGAGATATCCACCTAGATTAATAAAAATGCAAGCCAAACCCTCCTATTAAATGTTTATAGTAAATGGTTTTGGAAATTGGATGGATAGATATATTGAGAAGACTATCCTTGTGTTAATTTTATATAACCTAACCTCATATGCTCATAGTCGATCTATGAAAGGCGCAATTTTAACCTTGGTTTTTCGTTATGGACACTTGGTGTAAAATGCAAGCCATAAGCATAAAAATGTAAGTTAGGAATGCATAATCATTTTTTACAAAAACCTCTTTCAGTAGCCTACTCTGCAACTAAATGGATGGTTATGTATACTTTGGTCAATGACCCTTGTTGACATATTTAGGCTTGGAAGCCAAAATGGTAAATAGGCTAAATTTTTTCTATTAGTTACTGAAAAAGATAATCTTTACTGAGGCAGTAAAGGAGAGGATGATATAGAATGCATGCTATTTCTACTCTGAAATGAAAATATGATTTTTTCCTAGGAAAAAAAACATATTTCACCATACATGTTACACCACAAATATGTCATACATAATTCACCAAATATTTTGTTGATTATGGAAGACTAAGAAAAATAGCTTTTAGGATAGTTTGAAGACCGAACATATGTATCTTTTCAAGATCCCATAGGCTAAAAATGTATATTCTGATTTCAAACTTTGAAATATCAAAGATAAAGATTTTTTCCTTGGAAAACAAAAACCATTGATAACACAACATCAATATGTCATGTGATGCAGCCCTGTAGGATCAATAGATAATACTACAAGGCTACAAAATCAGAGTGCACAGTCAGGACTGAACCACTAACAATCTCAGCAAGCACACAAAGAAGACTATTTGGATTTCCCCAGATTCAGATTTATATTTACTTCTAAAAACTTCAAATTACAAAGTTCAAACATTTCACCATAGATATTACACCACAGATCTCTCATACGGAATTCACCATATTTATGATAAGTATAATGTTTACATCTCCAAATGGGTTGCACCAGCCCTCATCCCCAATCCATAACAATGATGGACAGGATCCCATCGGTGTGAATTTATATAATAATAGAGTAATATTCTTCTCTACATGTTTTGATGTACTCTCAAACCAAACCCTCCTATTAAATGTTTATAGTAAATGGTTTTGGAAATTGGATGGCTAGACATATTGAGAAGACTATCCTTGTGTTAATTTTATACAACCTAACCTCATATGCTCAGAGTCGAACTATGAAAGGTGCAATTTTAACCTTTTTTTACTTTTATGGACACTTGGTGTCAAATGCAAGCCATAACCATAAAAATGCAAGCTAGGAATGCATAGCAATCAAATTGAACATGAATGACTAAAATTCCAAGTATCTTGGACAAATTAAAAATAATTACTGAAATTCTAAGTTTCGTAAAAAATAGTGTCTAAATATTCAAAACCGGGCTTAGCAAAATGCACGCCACAGTCCTTACAATTGTCATAAGTTGAAACTAACACCATGGGCTTGAATATGGATATATTTTTGACAAAAGCCTCTTTCAATTTTTTAAAATTATGTTTCATTTGTCCAGAGTTAAATTGACAAAATGACAACTTTTGTGTTTTCAACCCAGTTTTACCCATATCAGAGAAATGCCCACCCAGCCCTAAGTATTGGGTATTTTTGAGTGAGTTTATTTGGAAATGGTATGTTTTACTATTTTCCACATTATTATACATTTATTTTTCCAATTTGGGTTCAGAAAGTGCCCATTGTGCAAAAACACTACATGGTTGTCTTGTATTTATGAAATATCCACCTACATTAATAAAAATGAAAGCCAAACCCTCCTATTAAATATTTATAGTAAATGGTTTTGGAAATTGGATAGCTAGATATATTGAGAAGACTATCCTAGTGTTAATTTTATATAACCTAACCTCGTATGCTCATAGTCAACCTATGAAAGGTGCAATTTTAACCTTTTTTTATTGTTATGGACACTTGGTGTAAAATGCAAGCCATAAGCATAAAAATGAAATCTAGGAATGCATAGCAATTAAATTGAACATGAATGACTAAAATTTCAAGTATCTTGGACAAATTCAAAATTAATGACTGAAATTCTAAGTTGTTACGTAAAAAACAGTGTGTAAATATTCAAAAATGGGCTTAGGAAAATGCACGCCATAGTCCGTACAATTGTCATCAGTTGAAACTAACACCATGGGGTATAGATATATTTTTGACAAAAACCTCTTTCAGTTTTTTTAAATATGCTTCATTTGTCCAGAGTTAAATTGACAAAACGACAAATTTTGTGTTTTCAACCCAGTTTTACCCAGATCAGAGAAATGCTTGCCCAGCCCTGAGTATTGGGTATTTTTGAATGATTTTAGTTGGAAATGGTATGTTTTACTATTTTCCACATTATTATACATTTATTTTTCCAATTTGGGTTCAGAAAGTCCATGTTGTGCATAAACACTACATGGATGTCTTGTATTTATGAGATATCCACCTAGCTTAATAAAAATGCAAGCCAAACCCTCCTATTAAATGTTTCTAGTAAATTGTTTTGGAAATTGGATGGCTAGATATATTGAGAAGGCCCTCTTTGTGTTAATTTTATATAACCTAACCTCATATGCTCACAATTGATCTATGAAAGGTGTAATTTTAACCTTTTTTTACTGTTCTGGACACTTGTTGTAAAATGCAAGCCATAAGCATAAAAATGCAAGCTAGGAATGGATAATCATTTTTGACAAAAACCTCTTTTAGTAGCCTACTCTGCAATTAAATGGATAATTATGTATACTTGGGTCAGTGATCCTTGTTGACATATTTAGGTTTGGAAGCCAAAATCGTAAATAGGCTAAATGTCATCTATCAGTTAATGAAAAAGATCATCTTTACTGAGGCAATAAAGGAGAGGATGATATAGAATGTATGCTATTTCTGCTCTGAAATGAAAAGTATGATTTTTTTCCTGGGAAAAAAAACATATTTCACCATACATGTTACACCACAGATCTGTCATACAGAATTCACCAAATATTTTGTTGATTATGGAAGACTAGGATAAATAGCTATTAGGATAGTTTGAAGAAAAAACATATGTATCTTTTCAAGATCCCATAGGCTAAAAAATGTATATTCTGATTTCAAACTTTGAAAAATCAAAGATAAGTATTTTTTCCTTGGAAAAAAAAACCATTGATAACACAACATCAATATGTCATGTGATGCAGCTCTGCAGGATCAACAGATAATACTACAAGGATACAAAATAAAAGTACACAGTTAGGATTGAATCACTAACAATCTCAACAAGCACACAAAGAAGACTATTTGGATTTCCCCATATTCAGATTTATATTTACTTATGCAAACTTCAAATTACAAAGTTCAAACATTTCACCATAGATCTCTCATATAGAATTCATCATATTTATGATAGGTATAATGTTTACATCTCCAAATGGGTTGCCCCAATCCTCATCCCCAATCCATAACAATGATGGAAAGGATCCCATTGGTGTGATTCCCATGAAAAGTGCACCTGCACACGAGACTATAGGCTATTATACTAATACCGAAATCTAAATGTTGGTCCCACACTCCTTTTTCCAACAAGTTGACTATCATTGCTTGAGCCCGAATATAGCTGATATCTATCATAAAAGGTTGGCCATGTATAGAAAACAACCTCCTTAAGATTTGCATAGCCTTCTATGGTGAACTCTAGTGAATTTTTTTTCTTCACAATCCCAAGAGGTACGGCATGCATTGCAATAAGCTCAAAACTAACCATGAAACTTTCATCTGAACAAGGAATTTCCACAAAAGATTCACTACGTACCATGTTACGAGATCTTATGTGGTTGAAAACTTTGTAGGAAAGAAGATGGATATTGTGACAATGGATTCGATGTGGCTGCAATACTCCAATACATTACGGTAATGCATTGTTAGTTCCATATTCTGTAGAGGCAGCTAAACTGGAAGTAACAACTTCATCATCGCCCTTTGTTGCAAGAAGTTAGAAAGTAGTGTGCTTATCATCTTTCATAGCAATAAAACGACAAAAAAATATTCTCCCTTTCGAGTGCTCTTCCCCGACCTTTTGATAGATCTCATAGTAAAGAAAACATCAACAATTCTTGCAAAAAAAATAAAAATAGCATTACTTACTATAAAGATAACATTAGTTTCACAACTGGGTGAATGTGGGGGAGGTATTTATATTAGATTCCTAGGCAATCAGTTTTTTCGTGTTTGGTCAAGTTGTGGCAGAGGATCAAACACTAGAGTTGAGCTGATAGCCGGTCGGGCTTACTATTCTTTGCTAACTTTAAAAGGATCACATTACTTTAGGTTTGTGGAGATTCAAAATGCATCTTCGAATAGTTAGCAGGGAAATCAATGTTACAGGTTACAAATCTGGATCAGTGGAAACAAAGATTAACAAATGTTGGGAGTAATTTTCAGTATTTATCTTTTTTTCATATTCACAAGGAACTCAACACCCAGGCAGATTTGCTATCAAAGAAAACTATTGTTTTGGAAGAGGGTACACTTTACTTCGAGGAATTTTTGGATTCCACATTAGTGGATAAAGGTTCTATCCATTGTAATTAGTATATAGTCATTTGTGCATTAGATACTATCTAGAAACTTTAACATATGTGCACTCTACCCAGTTTAGTACATTTCCAGCTTTTTAATATTTTTTTGTCTCAGTAAATAAGGCATAGTGATCAATATGTACTGATGAGTTGATGTGGAATCTGTTCTATCCAGTAGAACATACAACTAATGACTACTACAAAGAGTCTCTACAGAGTCTAGCTAGTAGTTTTATTTGGAACTTGTGCACCTTATGTTTTCTGTAATTTTTCTTTGATTCCTAAACATGAATAGCAAGAAACTGGGTTTTCCCCTAGGTGAAAAAAAATTATGATATAAATTGAAAAGTATGAATTAAAAGATACATGTATACTCACCATCAATGATTTCAATTGATATCAATAAACCTTGTTTTGTATAGAACACCTCATGTGGATGTAAATTAACACCTTGGGGAATATGGTGGCCTCTACCAATAACATCCAACTCACATTCAAAAATTCTTACCCAACTGAATGTTCCACTAGTAGAAACATCTACTAAATAATTCAACACTTCCACAGGATATGGAATTTTCAATGACTCTTCTTCGGAAATACCAAGAAAATTTTCATAATAAATATGGACATACATGCCTGCCTTTATGGTAAAATCAAATGGATTTGTGTTTTGCACCAGAATCCCATCCATTTGAATGAATTTATCTCTTCCAATCTTGATAAAATGATCATCTCCCAATAAGGGAGTCACATTTGATGTAGATCCCATGTAAAACCCTTGCTTGATGACTGCAGTGGAACGATATTCATATGACCTTGAAGATAACTATGATTTTGTTTCAGATAATGAAGGATGGTGCAACATAAATTTGACACTATCATCTACATACACCATTAGAATGGGAAAAACATCATCTATACTATGTGTCCATGTGCCACTAGTACCAATAGTGTAAAGAATTGGATCATTCTCACAAGGATCCAAGTTTGTCAACTCTACATTTCCTGTATGGGACTCATCAATAAATTTGCAGAGAATGATCTCTTCTAAACCACTTTCTTCTTTAATAAGGGCAATAGTATCGAAGTTTGGATCTTTTCCCTGAACACACTACATAGATGAGCGAGAACGGAGTTGATAAGGTATTTGTATATTGTTACGATGGACCTAAGCATCGTTACCACTAGAATCTATTTCATCATCACTCCAACAATCATTTTTAACAATTTTACATAATTGTCATGACTTCCTTCGTTGTTTAGATAATTGTTTCTTCATTTGTTGTTGTTTTTCTCATATAGCATCCTCTTCTACAAGTATTCAGAATGCTTCTTCCACAACTTCTGGAGGCAACGAATTTCGTTCTTTATGTGGCAATAGATTAGGGTCTATGTACTGAACATGATTAAATTTATGAAAAGTTATAATCTGTAATCATGACAAGATTCCCAAAGGGGCTACACAGGTTACACAGGGGATCTCTGAATGGGAAATAAACAGTGAAAAAAACAATCTAGCTCTATATGCACAATATGAATGCTACACTAACCTTTGGTAAGAACCATTAATTTATTTCTTCGTGTAACCAGGGTTATGGTGTTGCATACACAACAAAATAAAATCTTCCGAGTCCTATAAGATTCCTGCATCAAAAAACTAGGGGTAAAATTGATTACTGTGCATATACAGTATCTGGTAAATAACTATTATAGCCAGACTGGTTAGAAGAAAAAATTTGCAATGGAAATTAGAAAAGGAATGTTACAAACATTATAAAAATATAAAAATGAAGAATCTCAAATAGAAATACAAATGATAATGGCAAACTTATCCTGCGCCATCATACATTGTCTTTGGTTATAAAATTTCGATGCAATCTGATCTGGTTTGATCTGGAATCGCATCCCATGTGATCTGAAATTGTACAACAAAAATTAAAAAATAAATGATACAAGCCTTATAAAAATATATAAATGAAAAAATGGATTTTCAGCAATTACATTCATTAAAAGAATCCCAAACAGAAATACAGCCATATCTGAAAAAAACATTATACCCTTTGTTCAGAAAATTTCCATGCAATCCAAATTGGTTTGATCTGGAATCGCATCCGATCTGATTTGATCAGTGATTCTTTTTTATGTAGGGGATCCACCAACCTATATTTCACAGAGTTATCTTGCTAGTTTTTATCAAGAAGGGACCTGGTTTGTTCATAGGGTTATTTTGCAGGGCTTGTGAGTGAGGTCAAGCATGGAAAACGACCTAGTTTGATTAGAGGTTCTGAATAAAATCGATATGGGTCAAAAAAACTGCTGATGGACGTTCTGGGTAAAATTGAAATGGGTCAACAAATCCGTTGATGGAGGTTTTGGGTAAAATCGAAATGGGTCAAAACATCTGCTGATGGAGGTTTTGGGTAAAATCAAAATGGGCCAAAAAATCCACTGATGGTTACTACCACGCATGAAAAATTCAAAATTTTTACCTAACTGCACATCGTTATCAGTGCAAAATCATTAACCACACCAGTTTACCTCACATGGGTTCGCATGCAGTCGGAAAATATTTCCGATGGAATTCCCTTAAGTGATTAACTACGCTAATTACATTTTAATTAACTTCTAATCCATTTCTTATTTAAGATACATTTCGGGGGTGGTAGTTTTATGTTCTCGGTAGGATCATATCACTATATTGGGTGATTGGCATGCCATCCTTTGCACATCCAAAGTAGTTATCAACAAAAACGTGAGAAAGAGAGGCACCTTCCTCTTCAAGCAAATCAATTCGCTACTACTTCTAGAGGAGGAAAATATTTTGTACGTCTCATCCAATCTCTTCAGATAGGCCATACCACTAGTTCTAGAAAGTTCCAACATCATCGACCAAGTATAGAAGTTGTTCCAAGGAGTTTTCATATCGAAAGAAGGACGATTTTATTGTTGTATGGGAATCACCTCTACGCTGGCATCGCGTTTTGGATATTTGGTGGATGCATGACATGCATATCTTTTGTAAACTGAAGAGTCTACACAACTATAATTATTGGTATGTTCCTCAAATCTAGTTGAGTCATATTTCCTATTTTATCTCTAGAACTACTACATTTTAGGGATTTTTGGCACAACACTTATTTTGCATGCAAATTTTATTATATCTCAAACACACCCGAAACAAACAAACCACAAACATATTATCAAAACAAGGTTAGAATATCAGTTAGGATATTACAGTGATATCAAAGCATGTTCCTTGTCAGTTGTGGGATTGAAAATGAACAATAAATGAATCCAGAAGAAACTGCTTTTGTAACTTATAGAAGAAGGAAGGGTAGGTACACAGATGATCTAGATTTTGAAGATATTAAGTTGGAAGACACAGATTCATACATGGACCCAAGAGGGATACACTCTGATACAGGAAAGGGAACAGGGGAAGATGAAGACAGGTTGGCATTTCATAGCTTGTTTAGTGCATTAAATGACTTATCTAAAGGGAAGAAAGATGTGTTACATGCTATAAGTAGGTTGGATCTTAAGCCAAAACAGGGTGAGAATAGTCTAGCGATTTTGCCAGGAGATAGAGGATCCACCGGTAGTAATGAGAAACATGTGTACACTAATATGCAAAACAATCCTCACATATACAATAAGACTTCCAGACCTACCATGCCTCACTTTATGTAGAATCCCACCATAACGCTGATTATACTAGAAGAGCCGGAGGAGCCATTTAGGGCCTATCTAGAAGAGTACATGGCACTTGGGGATGACTTTCACTCAGCCATGAAATTCTCATATTTTTGCAATATGAAAGGAAGGAACAAGACAAAAGGGTTCAATAGAGCATCCCTCATAATTTTTAGCCACAACGCACACTAGGGAGAATAACTATCCCCAACTTTGATGGGACGTCCAGTTGTTCAGCGAGAATTTGTGTATAGAAGTTGGACACCTACTTCCAACTTAACCCCATGACGGAGACAAATTCAATCAAGTTGGCTGCTTTGCATTTAGATGGGGAAGCACATGAGTGGTGGTACCACAAAATGGTGACATTGGGTCACAACACTATCACTTCCTACATTGACTTCACATAGAGGCTCATGGAGAGATTTGATAAGAAGGACCCATAGATTCATTTCAGGGATCTTGCTCAACTCAAGAAGACATGCAATGCAAAGACCTTCATATCTGAATTCTAGAGAGTTGTAGTTATGGTATCTGACATGTTAGAGATTCAGTTGATTATGCCATTTATGGAGGCACTATCCAAGCCACTCCATGGATGGGTGAAGGGTTACAATCCAATTAATCTGCAAGATGCTATTAGTAGGACTCAGGACCTACAATATTTCATGCCTAAAAAAAAGCCTCCACAAAACATACCATTCTTCCAAAAAACAAGAAAATACAATGCAATAGAAGGAATGGTTGAATGAGGACACATGACGAGATTTGAGGAGGAAGAAATTATGTTTCAATTGCAAAGAATCTTGGGTACCCAACCACAGATGTATGGGTAAAGGGAAGGTACATCTCATCGAAGTGCTTTCAAATATCAACAAGGAAGATGAATTGAAACAAAAATAGGATGGAGAACTACATAGTACAGAGTTGGAACAATTTCCACATAGAGAAACTATTGCTACCCTCACAGGAGTCCCAACCTTCCATACTATTAGGATCAAAGGAAGTATCCAAGGACAACGCACCATTTATTTGATTGATGGTGGGGTCACCAATAACTTTATAGATTCTTCTTGGGTAGAGAGGAAAATATTTCTCACCAAGGACTTTGAGGGCTTTATCGTTGTTATGGCTGGAAATCATAGGATGAAATGCACACAGAGGATACCTTAGTTACATGTACAACTTTGGAATTATACATTGTTCGATGACTTTTATGTGGTAGATGTGCCAGACACGAGCATTGTTTTAGGAGTACAATGGTTGTACTCAATTGGGAAATACTTAACAAATTACCAAACATTAGAGATGGATTTCCTAGAACCACATGGGAAAAGGGTAGTTCTAAGGGGAATTCCCAATGAAAATTCAGGGTCAGCCACAACAAAGGGAATGACCATGATATTCAAGCATGAGGACAAGACTCGCACCAAAATATGGCCAAATCCAACATATAAGACTTCAAGGAAGGACCATTGGTATGAAAAGGGTGTTCCGGGTAGATCTCCAGGAAAAAAAATACGATGCACAATAGGGAAATCGGACGAGGAGAAAAATATAGGATATTCAATCCCAATAGGTACCCAATAAGATACAAAGAGGGAATAGAGAACATCAAAGAGAAGAAACATAAATTTGAAGAAAAAGAAGAACCGCCCAGCAGTAGAATAAATTGGTTGATACAAATGGACAATAAAAGACAGGGACGGATGATTTGGTATATTGGTGAGAGATTGCTTGAGGAAAAGAAATTTTGAGTGAGGAGTACTATAATGTCCCCTTCTACATAAGCATCAGAAACATCCATTAACCTATTTAATTACCATAGGTTTGAGCAGGTATTAAGGAAAAAGGTAATTGCCCTAAGGACATTTAATACTAGGAATATATTAGAACATTTATTTAGTATTATTAAGTTATCAATATAATAAAGAGGGCCATCAGATTTAATATCATAAAGTATGCAGAGCATGCAGTCCTTATTTCTCTAGGCTTAAGTGAATGAGCAATTAGAATTGCATGCATGCAAAAAGTAAAGTGCAGACCCTAAAAGTGACATGCAAACCCTAAAAGTTACATGCTAACCATAAAAGCTATATAATAAGAAGGTTAGTTGAACCAAAAGAATATATATGATCATTATTATCTTTGAGTTTGGTTTATAGAGTAGCAATATAGCTGCAACAACAAGTTGGGGTTAGGGGTGTGAGCCAACAACTAACAGGTGTTTTCGACAATGAAATCTATCTTCCCTAATCACTTCGGGATAGGTCATTCATATCTATCATCAACTTTTCACTGCATTCATATTTCTTCATATATCTAACATACAAATAAGGACATCACTACAGGGTCACGTTATACTGCTAGAAAATAGCTAGAAAGACCAAAACAATTCACTGGGATCTAGGAACTCACCATTCCTTCTGCATGTCTCTATCATTCTTCTTGGTAGGATCATATCACTATACTGGGTGATTAACAAGCTATCCTTTGCACATCCATAGAAGTTATTAGAAAAAACGTGAGAAATAGGGGCACCTTCATCTTTAAGAAAATCAATTCTCTACTAATCCCACACTAATCCTAGAGGAGGAAAATCTTCTGCATGTCTCAGCCAATCTCTTCAGATATGCCATACCATTAGTCCTAGAAAGTTCCATCATCATCGACCAAGTATAGAAATTGTTTCGAGGAGTTTTCATATCAAAAGAAGGATGTTTTTATTGTTGCATGGGCATCACCTCTGAGATGGAATCATGTTTTGGATATTTGGTGGATGCATGGCATGCATGTATTTTTTATACTAAAGAGTCTACACAACTATAATTATTCGTATGTTCCTCAAATCTAACTGAGTCATATTTCCTATTTTATCTCTATAACTACTAAATTTTAGGACTTTTTGGCACTACACTTACTTTGCATGCAAATTTTATTATATCTCAACCACACCTGAAACACATAAACCACAAACATATTATCAAAACAAGGGTAGAATATCAGTTGGGATATTACATCTTCCCACTCCAATATCATCCTTACACCATCACTAAGGTTATGAGTGAGAATGATTTTGAGTTAAGTATTCCCCCTTTCCTCAACTTGCACTCTATATTTAATGTGGAGCTTCTTCAACCATATTTTCCACCTCTCTTAGAAACCTTAGAGGTAGCCAAGCATCTAACCCTAAAGAATTGAATCCTTGCTGCATTTTGTAGGTTATAGTCAACCATATCATGGACACCAAGATGAAGGGAACTCACTGGAAAACGTCCAACTATATTGTATTGTCAAAGTGGGGTATCTTATTCACTTGGGAAAGTGCTCAATAGTAGTCAGATTCAAAAATGTTTCCCCATATAATGGAGGAACTTGATGAAATGGGGACCATTTATCCCTAATGGGGGACAACCAATCTAGGTGGATAATAGTGACAACCCACTTATTCCACTAGTTTAGAATGGTTTCACATCATGGAAGTTTTTCTATAGTTTTTCAGGTCCCCAAATTTAGGTGCATTTTTTAGATCTTAAACAATTTTTTTCCCCACTACAACGTAGAGTTTCCATATAATTCCCTAACCTTGGATCGAAAATTTTATTCTCATTAAGAATTTTCCCATAGGATATTATGCCCCACAAACATAGCTTGTATGTGGAAATTGTGCCCCTAAGAAGTTGATGGATTAAGTAGACTCCTTGTGGCTCACATTGTTTTTGCAACATCATCTCCTAGGTTTAAGGTTTTGGGTCTATGGGGGGGTTTTCCTCTTACGGTTTCATAGTTTATGTTAAAAGGAACTTTTGGTTTCTTGTAATTCTCTCTTGTGAATAAGCATAATTGGCACATATCTCTACAAAAATAAGGTACCACCTTTTGAGCTAGTTTGTATTGCTTTGCAATTTACAACGGTTTTCTATTTCATTCATTAATAGAATTTGGGTTATACTATACTATCATTTCTTGAAAAATATTTTTGTGTGTGTTTCCATTTTATATTTCCCCCTTCCTCTCATGCTTTAAATAATATTGATCAAGAGTATTTTTTTCATGTGGTTCACAACCTCAGAAGATAGAAGTCTCGCTACGTCCATGATAATAATTCTTAATGGGTCCACCCGAAGGGGCCTCACCTTGTTGGCTCTAGGTACAGGAGCCTAACCTTGAAGGACCTAGAGAATTCAACCTCTGGACTCGACTACTTAATTCTTTTACACGGAAGCTCCAACCAACTAAGCTATCCCTTGGGCCTAGATCAAGGGTATTATTGTTAAACATGTTTTTCTAGAATATGTATATATTAGTCCAAAAAAATTACCAAATTATTGCTATATATATTTACTTTCATAGTAATAATAATAATTTTTTTATTGTTATTTTTCTTTTTCAATAAGATTTTAAAAAATCAAAAGGACAAATTACATGATATATGAAACATGTGGGTAGGGATGTCCTAAACTGTATACAAGGATATTTTCAATGAAATAAGAATAAACCAATCATAGGAGAAACTATTCAAACAACAATGTGCATCAAACATAGGTAATATCATGTGCATCAAACATAGGTAAACCAATGTGCATCAAACATAGGTAATCATTGTTTTTTTAAGGTGTAATTAGAAAGTTTAATTATCACATAAAATACTAACTTTCAATTGTTTCTTGTTGTAGAAAAGAAAATCAAATGGAATTGTTTCAGCACATAAGATGAGACAACAAGACAAGAAAGGGTTGATAACAAAACTTGTTAGTACTTCCCTTTTCCTTAACATTTCATGTTTTTTGTGATGTTTATATCTTAATTAATTTACAATCACCTATGCATATTTTCTAACAAGTGTTTATGTATAAAGAATAACCATATAGATATGTATTTGACATAGGATTAAGTATGGGTTGTGAGTATATGGTGGTGTACCAAGGATTAATTGACCAATTTGTAAGTAGCGATGTTGTTTTACTTTCCATATTTTATAATGAATAAAACATCAAGAAACCTTTAATAATATCTATGCTTTGTCATGGTGTATAAAACTCAATGGATCAAAGTATGGAGTGGAGACAAGAAAATATTTGTGGATAGATGACATAAGGAGTGGCTTCACAATGTATTTTATTTAAGAAGCACTCACTTTTATAGTACACTTGTCTATTTATGCAATCATCTCTATTATACTATAAATGTATATATACTTGTTACACTTTATTTATGTGTGTAGATAGAACATGGAAGTGTGGAACAAAATCAAAATCATTAACAAAACATTTGACCAAATAAACCAAGCATGATATCCCTTGCAATTGGTGAATAAATGTAGGATGCAAGCAACTCAATCAACAATAATAATCTAAGTGGTGAATAATGATCAATATAATTGAATGTTACAAGTTGTATATTTTGGCATGCTTGTTTGTGAAAAACATACATTTTGTTTAATGAGGACATATTGTCCCATTACAACAGGTTATCGACCATAATTTTAACAATTACTTATTGACAATTTGATTATCACATACCTTTCTGATGTACCATTTTATATGGAAAAGGGTCCTTTATGCATATATAATAAAATTGTTTCTTATATTATTGCATTCTCCAATTATATCAAATATTATGTTGTTGATTAAATATATGATTTACATAGTTTATGTTAAAAGGAACTTTTGGT
The DNA here is from genome assembly GCA_001517045.1 of Pseudotsuga menziesii. Taxonomy (NCBI): domain Eukaryota; kingdom Viridiplantae; phylum Streptophyta; class Pinopsida; order Pinales; family Pinaceae; genus Pseudotsuga; species Pseudotsuga menziesii. The sequence continues at coordinate 167,010 of LPNX010524385.1, forward strand.
TTCTTGTAATGCTTTCTTGTGAATAAGCATAAATGGCACATATCTCTTCAGAGATAAGGTACCACCTTTTGATCTAGTTTGTATTGCTTTGCAATTTACATTGGTTTTCTATTTCATTCATTAATAGAATTTGGGCTTTACTATACTATTGTGCTATTTGCAGAATATTTGTGTGTGTGCATGTGTGCGTGTGTTTCCATTGTATATTTCCTCTTTCCTCTCATGCTCTAAATAATCTTGGATCAAAAATTTTCTTATCATTAAGACTTTTCCCATGGGATATTATGTCCCCCAAACATATCTTGTATGTGGAAATTGTTCCCCCAAGAAGTTGGTGTATCAACTAGACTCCTTGTGGCTCACATTGTTTTTTCCATTTCATCTCCCAGGGTTAAGGTTTTCGGTCTGTGGGGGTTTTTCCTCTTGAGGTTTCATAGTTTATGTTAAAAGGAACTTTTGGTTTCTTGTAATTCTCTCTTGTGAACAAGCATAAATGACACGTATCTCTTCAACGATAAGGTACCACCTTTTGATCTAGTTTGTATTGTTTTGTAATTTACAGTGGTTTTCTATTTCATTCATTAATAGAACTTGGGTTTTACTATACTATTATGATTTTTCAAAATATTTGTGTGTGTGTGTTTCCATTTTATATTTCCTCCTTCCTTTCATGATCTAAATAATATAGATCAAGGATATTTTTTTCATGTGGTTCACAACCTTGGAAGATAGAAGGCTCTCTACGTCCATGATAATAATTCTCAAGAGGTCCACCCGAAGGGGCGTCACCTTGTTAGCTCTAGGTACAAGAGCCTAACCTCGAAGGACACAAATAATTCAACCTCTGACTTGGAATACTTCAGTCTTGGACTCTGAAGCTCCAACCAACTAAGCTACCCCTTGGGGCTAGATCAAGGGTATTAGTGCTAAACATGTTTTTCTAGAATATGTATATATAAGTCGAAAAAAATACCAAATTAATGCTATATATATTTACTTTCATAGAAATAATAATAAATTTTTATTATTGTTTTTCATTTTTTAGAAGATTAAAAAAATTCAAAAGGACAAACTACATGATATCTGAAACATGTGTGTAGGGATTTCCTAAAAAGTATGCAAGGATATTGTCAATGAAACATGAATAAACCAATCATAGAAGAAACTATTCAAACAACGTGCATCAAACATAGGTAATCATTAAATGAATAAACCAATCATAGAAGAAACTATTCAAACAATGTGCATCAAACATAGGTAATCATTTATTTTTTAAGGTGTAATTAGAAAGTTTAATTGTCACATGAAATACTAATTTTCAATTGTTTCTTGTTGTAGAAAATAAAATCAAATGGAATTGTTTCAGCTCATAAGATGAGACAACAAGACAAGAAATGGTTGATCACAAAACTTGTTAGTACTTTCCTTTTCCTTATTATTTCATGTTTGTTGTGATGTTTATATCTCAATTAATTTACAATCGTCCATGGATAGTTTCTAACAAGTGTTTATGTATATAGAATAACCATCTAAATATTTATTTGACATAGGATCAGGTATGGATTGTGAGTATATGTTGGTGTACCAAGGATTATTTGACCAATTTATAAGTAGCCATGTTGTTTTACTTTCCATATTTTATAATTAATAAAACATCAAGAAACCTTTAATAATATCTATGATTTGCAATGGTGTATAAAACTGATAGGAACAAAGTATGGAGTGGAGACTAGAAAATATTTGTTGATAGATGACATAAGGAGTGGTTTCGCAATGTGTTTTATTTAAGAAGAACTCACTTCTATGGTACACGTGTCTATTTATGCAATCGTCTATATTATACTATAAATGTAAACATACTTGTTACACTTTATTTATGTGTTTGTAGATAGAACATGAAAGTGTGGAAAAAAATCAAAATAATTAACAAAACATTTGACCAAATAAACCAAGCATAATATCCCTTGCAAGTTGTAAATAAATGAAGGACTCGAGCAACTCAAACAACAACAATAATCTAAGCGATGAAAAATTATCAATATAATTGAATGTTACAAGTTGTATATTTTGACATGCTTGTTTGTGAAAAACAGACATTTTGTTTAATGAGGACATAGTGTCCCATAGCGATAGGTTGCCGACCATAATTTTAACAATTACTTATTGACATTTTGATTATCACATACCTTTATGATGTACCATTTTATATGGAAAAAGGTCATTTATGCATATATAATAAAATGTGTTTTTATATTATTGCATTCTTCAATGATATCAAATATTATATTGTTGATTAAATATATGATTTACATCGTTCCAATGAACATATGTGTAATCCATTGTATATTGTGAGAAATTGATATTTCATGGATGGTAAAGGTAGTAAGCCATCGCCCTACATAACAGAAGCTAACCTCAAAAGACTCAAGGCTTGAACTTATGATCTTTCCTCTTTCTAAAAATATGTGTGCACATCTTACTAATTGAGCTGTTACGTAAAGCTAACTAATACAATACATTACTAAAAAGATTATATCCAAATGTAGTAATTAAAATATAAAAATAGATATTGATTAAAAAAAATTGTTTTTTAATTTTTTTATTGAATATTTTAAAAAAACAAAAAAAATTTGCATGTGCATACTCATAATGTGTCGTACATTGTATTCATTTAAATGCAATGGTTCAATATGTACATATTTGATGTTATATACATGAATAAATGCACTAGTGTTAATAATTATAATAAGTGCATATATAATTTTAAGCCCCAAGGGTTAGCTCAATTGGTAAGACGTGCACACACTCTCTCGGTACGGGGGGAGGTCACGGGTTCGAGCCTTGAGTCCTTTGGGGTTAGGCCTTCTGTAAGGAAGGCCGACGGTTTACCACCTCTACCATCCACTAATGTGGGGAAGTATTGCTGGGTTTCCCGTGGATATTTACTCTGGAAAAAAAAAAAAAGGTGCATATATAATTTTAATGACAACAACACCATTGTTCACTTCAACAATATAATTATCATTATATTTATATTTATCAATATTATTGAAAAAGTTACAATGCATATTGGTGTTTTTACATATGTAAAAAACACAAGTGCTTTTGGAATATATAATACATTAATGATTTAAAAATATGTCATATACATTAATGCACATTGATTATAGGCCCACGTACCTCTCTTTCTAACTTAAATACAATTAAAAGAAAAACATTGTAGAACGTCTAAGTACCCATAAAGAAAATTGGAGCAAGCATCCACTATTCATAATGAAGGTTTGAAGGTTTTATTGAAGGTATTTTTTTATAATTTTTTAAAATTTTATAACTTTTAGATTACTGGGATTATGTGCACAAGCATGAAGAAGACCTATGTATGTTTGTAGATATTCAAGCATATTTTTACTTTATAATTTAGTAGAGGAGAGTTCAGGTATGTCTAGCTTGTTAAAAACACCAAATGATTTTTTGTATAGACCACAAGGGGCTATATACAATGTTGAGTTATAATTTTAGCATGTTCATATATAGATGTTAATCTGTCATTTATCATAGTAAATGTATTTGGGGTTTATCTAAATTCAAATCCTTAAAATTGTTAAAATAAGAGGAGTCTCCAAACACGTCATAATTATTTTGATCTAATTCCAAAAGACTCGAAACTTGAATTTATGATTTTTCCTCTTTCTAAAAATATGTATGCACATCTTACCAATTAAGCTATCTTTCAAGGCTAAATAATACAATACATTACTAAAATAATTATATTTAAATGCAGTAATTAAAATATAAAAATAGATATTGATTAGAAAATTTTGATTTTTTATTTTTAATTAAATATTAAAAAAACTAAAAATTTACATTTGCATACTCATAATGTGGATGAATTCAACATAAAAACATATCCGTACATTGTATTCATTTAAATGCAATGGTTCGATATGTACATATTTGATGCTATATAGATGAATAAATGCACTTGTGCTAATAATTGTAATAAAGGCATATATATACTTTTAACAACAACAAGAACAACATTGTTCACTTCAACCATATTTTTATCATTATCTTTACGTTTCTCAATATTATTAAAAATATTACAATGCATATTGGTGTTTTTACATATGTGAAAAACACAAGTGCTTTTGGAATATATAATATATTAATGATTTAAAAATATGTCATATACATTAATGCACATTGATTCACGTACGTCTCTTTCTAACTTAAATACAATTAAAAGAAAAACATTGTAGAACGTCTAACTACCCATAAAGAAAATTGGAGTGAACATTCATTAAAACCTTTGCTCAAGGATCCACTATTCATAAGGAAGGGTTTATTTAGGAATTTTTTAATAATTTTTTTAAATTTCATAACTTTAAAATTACTGGGATTATGTGCAAAAGCATGAAGGAGACCTATGTATGTTTGTAGATATTCAAGCATATCTTTATATTAAGAAGAATGAAGTACTCTATAATCTAGTATAGGGGAGTTCAGGTATGTCTAGCTTGTTAACAATACTAAATGATTTTTTGTTATATAGATAATAAAGGGGTTACATGAAACTTTTACTGGCGCTATTCTTTTGTCTTTCATTTTGGGGGAGGCAGGTGGGGGGATCTTATTTGATCCCGGAGGAAAAAACAACAAAAACCTTTGCTTGGGGGCTAGGCCACAAGACAAACAATGAGGCTGAGTGGATGGCACTAATGCATGGCCTGGAATTCTTAGACACAATAGCCATCTCCAGGTTGTTAGTCTTTGGAGACTCATGACACGTCATACACAAAATGATCACCAACTACTCTTCAGGCTCCATCAACTGTAGAAGCTTGTATGACAGAATTACTCCCCTCCTTACAAGCAGAATCGAATTCTTCCACATTCTAAGAGTAAATAATGCACTCGCAGATGCATTGGATAATCAAGGGGCCTCCCTCCCTCAAGGACATATTCGCATTAACAATATAGAAATTGGCACTAAACCTATCCCCTAAAGAATTGAAAGTCTTTTCCCTTATGGTTTTTCATTAACCTAAGTCTCTCCCTAATTAATTTTATGAACATTGGTGTTAAACACTTGGCTTGTCAAAATGACATGTGGCCTGCACTCCCCCTCCTTTCCTCCTCACACTCCCTCACCTTTATTACCTCTCCCTTCAGGCTTAAATTCCTGCACATAACACACGCTTCAACCCATTCCCCCTCTGCGTACTATGGATCTGTCCAAAAACTTCATCTGCCCTCTCTCTCCCTTCGACAACCCTCTTCTTATGACGCCTTTAAGTGCCTCTTCCGATGAATTCTTTCTTGTCACTTTGTCTATTTGCAGTGAAGGTAATCTTTCTTAGCAAGATATTGTTCAGGTGATTTCTTGGGAGGAATCGTCTCTACATAGGGGGTTTGCGAATGAAGGCCTTGTCCAGGCCGGTCTTCTGAATCATCCTTGTTCTATCCTCAATGTTTCTAGGATTTCTACTTTGTTGCACTCAGTCAATTCTACTACGACCAGGGACAACTTCTTCGGGCTGCTCTCATCTGAAGGTAATATTTCCACCCTAGGCTGTCATCTTTCTCGCCTGAAGGAATTTTTGATAGGTATTCTGACTTGCCATGATATAAAGGAACTAGACTCTCTACAGCAAGATTTTCCCTCTTTCGGCTCTGTCTTCAACATTTCGTCCTGTCTAAATTGGTGTTTCAGCCACTGTCATGATCAGGAATTTTTTTCTTTTAGCTCTGTTCTCAACAAATTGTCAAGTCCAAATTTGTGTTGCAGTCATAGCCGTGGCGAAAATCATCCTCCCATACAGGAAATGGACCGTGGAAGGGATAATGTTGGTCTCACAGATTTGAAGGTTGATATTCAGCGTTTGTATGATATTGTGGCCATAGGAATTATGGATAGTAGAGAGACTGCTAAGGAGGTCAAAAATCTTGTTGATGTGGTTAGCTATGCATATTATTAGATCAATAATCATGCCAGCTAGGATTGATGATAATGAAATGAATTTGAAGGAAATCATGGGGAAATTAGACCGTATTCAGGAGGATCTCCAGCATTTGGTACAGCTAAATCAGGGAATTCAAGCGCATGAAAATCCAGTTGGAGCAGCCCAGAATATGGTGGAGGAGTCTGTCACCCACCCTATGGGACATCCAGGAAACCCTTAATGTGCCTCTTCTAAATTATGTTTTTTTGTATCTATCTTAATCAGAAAGCTTACTTGTTCTTACAGGTTTTTACAGGTATGATTGAATGAGTAACGTTTATAAAATTCATAAAGTATGCAGCAGTATTTATAATTGCAAGTAATCAGCTTAGTAAAATAAGCTGCTATATTTCAACAACTTTTGTAAGGTAAAAACAGATTGTTTTCTTCTGTTGTCCTTATAAGCGAAGTTCAGGTGATTGAGTTTTACTTTCTTTAATTGTATGTATTGACAGTAAGAATACCTTCTATAACTCTAAACTTGTAATCTCAGCTGCTTGATTACTTCTATTTTAATAAGCATAACTTGAATGTTATACTGATTGAATTCTGGGTTATTAAATATTATCATACCCTCTTATTTGTGAAATAAGTTGCTTGATATTTAATCTCTGTAGCGACACTCACAGTCTGCAATTATTTGACATTAATATTGATGGATGTGAAGACATTAGTGTCTTTTTCCAAGCATCACTATTGTCTAATTCCTTTTTTTTAAGTCTATGTTGAACTATGATGTTCTAAAGTTTATAGACTCGAGTAGAAAACATGGTAGTTACCAGCAAAATGCCATCTTGAAAACTATAACAGACTTATTAAAGTCTCCATTCAATTAGACTAAGAAAAGTATGCTGTAAATAATATTTTACCATACTGTCATTTTTATCATTTATTTCAATCGATCATTACGTTTGCATAACTATATTATTATGCCCATGGCCATACAATTATGTCTTTTAAATGAAAATTCCTAAATAAGTTTAGCCACTTTGACTTTGTAAAGAAATGATGCATTCTAAACTTTAAAGTGCTAAGCCATTCTTATTATAAACTCCACCTAAGTTATGGTTTTAGAGGAGTCTAGCCTATGTGGATCATAATATATTTATATGAACCTAGAAATGCATTGTTATCCTAAGGTTTACATTCTTTAACTTGGTCTTTACATTAACCAATTCACTATCATAACTCATCGTAGATAACATGATAATCATAATATTCATGTTATAATATTGACTTTGGTAAAATGATTAGTTATATCAATTTGGAAATCATTAGTTTATGAGATAAGGGGTCTTGTTTTATATAAACAAAATCAAATAGCTCCGAACTATATGATTATCATAGTTTCGAAAATGTCAACATTTGGAAGTTTGATAAATCCATCGCTAACAACCTTATGATCGACACGTAAATGTGATTGATGGTCTTATACATGATTGATCACGGTTGATATATAGATTAATGAAAATTATTTCATGCAGGTGACTATTGCAACGACCCACTGCATGGTTAAAAATTTAAATGACCACATGGCTTGCTCCGGGCCAAGTGTTGAAAGTATAAAATTTGTTGTAACCCTACTCTTGTTATTCACCTCCATGTTTCTCAAGACTTCGAGCCGCTCTTGAACTGTTTCCATGGCCACCATGTTACCTTGTTGTTACTAGTTGTGCTCCGAGTCTGGATTATATTGGTTTCAGTCTACAATATCCATTGTAAAAATAACCCTTATGTGAACTGTCTATGTTTTATCTTTGCAAGGTCTGTAGAGAGTCATGGCATAAGGTTTTACGACCTGCAAGAGGCTCCTTGTTTGTTTCCTCCATGGCCGACCCTTGTAGAGATAGTTACATAATTTGCTTACTGCGGTTTCAACACTACCCTTGTCGTAGGGTTTGTCAATCTCATTTCCATGCCTTGCATTGTTGGTTACAGCTTCAACTTTGTTGTCTGGCTCTTGCTTGGCCATTTCCCATGCCTCTTTCTTCTACTACTGTCAGTGGCTTGTATATGAGTTTCTGGTTCCTCTATCGCTTTGAGAATGAAGACTTGACTCTTTGTTTCGATGGTGGCGGTGCTACTGTTCCTTCGTGGCTATATCACCTTTACTACTAGGTAATATAATTTTTTAAAGATTGAAACTAGACCTGTTTTTAGTAATTAGTTTTGAAATTTGTATTTTTAATTAAACTTAGGTCTTCTTCCTTGCAGGTGACAGCTCGCTCGTCTTGTGGCAATGATACTTCAAGGAAAGCTTCGGCACTCTGGCTATGGGTAAGACTTTGGTTAACAATGGAATACATTGCTTATGCAGTCCTTAACGGACAGTTTCCAGTTGATAGGTTACGGTCTAGTTGTTACCATTCTTGGGTTATTGTTCTTCAGATTTCTAGTTTTGTTTTTGTTAAACCCTTGTTTCTAGCAGGGTACTTCGGCTCAAGCCGTGACTTTTAAATGTTGTTTACTTGTTTTTCTACCAAGATGTGATAATATTTGTTTATAAAACACTCCATATCATGTTATGGGTGCTCGGCTTTTAGCTGAATTTTGTACTCTATTAGTTTTGTTTAAGTTTCACCTTCGGCTCGTGGAAGCAATGAAAAAATCATGGAAAAACCTTAAATACAGCCGGTCTTTGACTTAAATTCATTTCGTCTGTGTATGAAATTGGTAACTTTGTGTAGGTGAATTAAATTTTGTTAAATGCTATTTATAAACTAAGCTATATTGTTACCCTAGGTTATGACTGTAATTATTTTGGATAGTAATTGAATACTGGTAATTGTTTGCTTAGAAAGCGAGCTAGGATTTTTACCTTAATCACCTGTGTAAAGAAAAATTTACTGTAAAATAATTAGTTCATATTATTGTTACTGTTATTAGCTTAAACTGTTATTTCATCACGCTATAATTGTTTAACACAAGCTCAAATATTTGAGCTAGGTTTCCTGTAGGTGACCTATGTGTAAAATAATTTCTTTATCTTATTCTTTAAGTTTTAGTTCAATAATAAATTCTAATTAAATTATTGTTATAGGTATATAGTGTTATATTACTATAGTTATTTTTTCCCTAGCCTTAGAGGACTGTAACAAACTACAATAATTTTGTTGTTTAAATACTAGTTAATCTAGAAACTCAGATTATTTTTTTTTATAGTTTTTATTTATAAATATTATTGTTATTAGGGTTTCGACCCTATACTTTTTTTTTATAAGTAAATTTTGTTCAGAATATGAAATAGTTCTTTTATAAATAACATTTATTATATGATATTTACCATTGTATTCTAGTTGTTTTTATTGAATAAAAATATAGTTAGGTTAATTATTGTTCTTGATACAATGTTCTATATTGTTGTATTTTAATTTCTTTATTAAAATTTAACTATGCTAATGTTACCTTGCTTGAAGTATGAAAGTATGAACATTTGTAGATATAGTAGGTTATTATGAACAGTAAAAAAAACTATGCAAAACAAACTTTATTCTTTCCTTCGCAGAATAAAATTGAGTACTTTATCTAAGTTATTCATTTTGCCTCTGTTACAGGTTAAAAGTAAAATTGCAAAGTAAAGTATTGTATAAGGATAATAACCTATTGACTGGAATAACTTGCTAATCAAATAAACCTGCTATCTGTAAAGTATTATGGTTATTTCTGTGCTAGCATTCTTATTACAACAGTCTGGTTTAAACAATAAACTTTAACTAGAGAGGGTAATATTTGTTTTTGAAAACAACTATATGCAGAAATAAATTATTCCAATATTTTGAAATACATAATAACTCTATTCATTCCATATTTCTATCATATCCTTCATCTATTTTTGAATATACTGCCTGTGCTAGAGTATAGTCTGGTCCATTCTAGACATGGAAAAACACAGGTTAGGATTATTTTTCATCAATTACAGATTCAATTTTTTTCAACAAACTAAAGGATTACAATCTCTATCAGTTCACTACTAAACATTTAATCATTCATTAATCATTCAGTCTCACATATAAACTTTTAACATAATAAAATAAAAGACTATAGAACCTGTTTAAGTTGGACATCAACAGCGTTGGGAGGTCGTTCCTCCCTATCAAATCCTAGAGAGCGCTCAAACAACGTCTCCTCAGGACCCCCGAGCCTGTTCCTGGTCTCCTTGGATGAGAACTGGTGGAGCAAGCAACAAAATACTAGTCCAATGACTCAGTAATCACTTTGCACTCAGCAGTAAGATCCTTCAGCTGAAAAGCTACACTAGATCACTTTCTATAGTTAACCCCTCAAACACCTTCCACAAATTCCCTTGCCATAGAAATCCTTTGAAGTACATTCACCTGAATGATTCTCTTCTTAGAAAATGAGCAGCCTCAGCTCTCTTCAATGGGCATTTTTATTAAGATTTCCTAGGTCTTTTTGGGTTAGTTGTATTTAATTGAGCCACCTACTCTGATCCCACTTTCTTGGGGGATCGTGACCCCAAATGTAGAAAGGTTGCCACCTACAACATTGGAAGTGTTCGAGGATGCTACCACTTGTCTATTTTCTCTCCACCCAGTCTCCTCCACCAACTTGACCAGTAAACACTCTTTTAACAACTCTCCCAAGCTGTTGTCTCCACTTTTATTTATTTAGAATTAAAATATTCAGAATTACATTCAACATCCTTGACTCTGCTGAGTCATCAATTACAACTTAGCATAAAATTTAACATATTGTCTTGAAATAAAATCAAATATGATAATATTATTTTTGCAAAATTGGGGCATGTGACATACACACCCCCTTAGAATATAACATCGTCCTCAATGTCATTTATTCTTTATCCTTAGAATTCCCCTGGAACAGAATTGGATATGCATCTCGCATATTAATTTTCAATTCCCAGGTGGCTTCCTTTGGACTAAGGTGCTTCCATTGCACCTTCACCTATCCAATGGTGCGGTTCTGAAGTGTGATCTCCCTTCGCCCTAGGATACAATCCGGTTCCACCAGAAATAATCCTTCTAGTTCCACCTGTACATCATTCCTGTTAACAACATGAGTAGCATCATGAACATATTTCTTTAATATCAAAATGTGAAAATCATTATGTATTATTAAATTGGCTGGTAATGCTAATTGATAAGCTACTTGTCCAATCCTAGACAGAATTTCAAATGGACCACAGTAATGAGGTGCCAATTTTGCACAACTTCCCATTCTCAGAGAGCTCTTTTTGGGCCTTACCTTGATGAACACATGTTCACCTACCTGAAACTCCTTTGGAGTTCTTTTTAAGTCTGCTTGACTTTTCTGTCGATCCTATGCCACTTTCAGATTTCCCTGCACTTGCTTTACAATTTCTTCCATTTCTTTTAATAGTTCAGGACCTAATACCAATATATCCACTGGATTACTATAAGAGATAGGAGTATTACATTTCCGTCCATATAAAATTTCAAAAGGACTAAATTTGGCTGATGTCTGATAATTATTATTATAAGCAAATTCTACCAAATGTAAATAATCGTCCCATTTAACTGGCTGGTCTTTCACATACATTCTTAATAGATCTTCCAGTACTTGGTTTACCCTTTCAGTTTATCCATTTGTTTGAGGATGGAATGAAGTACTAAAATTTAATGTAGTGTTTAACCCTTTAAACAAAGACTTCCAAAAATTTCCTGTAAATTTAGGATCTCTATCTGAGATTATGACTTTTGATACTCCATGCAATTGAAAAATATGTTTTAGAAAAATATTAGCTATGTTTGCAGCTTTATAAGTAGTTTTAACAGGTATAAAGTGAGTTGCTTTGCTTAACTTATCAACTACTACCATGATAGAATCATTTTGATTTTGATTTCTAGGCAGCCCAGTAATAAAATCTAGACTAATTATCTCCCATTTCCAGCTAGAAATGGGTAATGGCCTAAGCAAACCAATTAGGTGTTGATGTTCAGTTTTTACCTGTTGACATTCCAAACACCTAGAAATATATTTTGCTTCTTCATTTTTCATATTTGGCCAAAATACTCTTTTCTTAACATAGTTATAGTCTTTTAATAACCTGAATGACCTGAGTATGGAGTTTTATGAATTTCATCCAGAATTAACAGCTTAACTTCAGGCACATTAGGTACATACATTCTATCTTTATACAGTAAAAATTCTTTTTCATTTAAAGTGTAACCTTTACTTAAGTTTTTTGTTGGATTTTATTTGGTTTTAGCTTGCAAACTCTAGGAAATTTCATCTTGTTCTATTCCTTCTTTAAGCTGTTCATCCAAATCTGTAGCATAGGTGTTGATAGCTGCTGCAAAAGTCATCCTTGCATTCCTACTTAATGCATTAGCAACTTTATTTTCTTTACCTTTTATATGCTGAATTTCAAAATCATATTCACTTAAGAAAGCTAACCACATATCTTGTCTGGCATTTAGATTAGGTTGATCTAACAGATACTTCAATCCTTTATTATCAGTCATTAAAACAAATTTTCTACCAATTAAGTGATGTCGCCACATCTTTAAGGCGTGTATTATAGCTGTTAATTCCAGATCATATGTTGCATAATTCTTTTCATGAACTTTTAACTTTCTAGACTCATAGGCAATAACATTCCCTTCTTGAGTTAGAACACCGCCTAAGACATCATTACAGGCGTCAGTACACACTACAAAATCTTTATTGGGATTTGCTATTCTTAAAATAGGTGCACTGGTTAATAAAGTTTTTAACTTTTTAAAGCTTTCTTCACATTTCTGATTCTAGTCGCACTTCTTTCCCTTCTTCTGCAAGGAAGTTATCAGATTTGCTATCCTCGAAAAACCTTCAATGAACCTCCGGTAGTAACCGGTAATGCCCATGAAAGATCGAACATCTGTCACATCCTTAGGAACCAGCCAATATTTGATTTCCCTTATCTTTTCAGGATCTACGAAAATTCCTTCCTTGGTCACCACATGACCTAAATACTGAATCTTATCCTTGAAGAAATCACATTTACTAAATTTTGCGAAGAGTTGATGATCTTGCAACTCTTGCAAAACAATTTTTAGATGTTCTTTATGTTCTTCTTCATTTTTTGAATAGATTAGAATGTCGTCAATAAATACAACCACAAACTTATCTAAATACTTATGCATAACGTTGTTCATTAAACACATGAAAATAGCTAGGGCATTGGTAAGCCCGAATGGCATTACGACAAATTCGTAATGACCATATCTAGTTCTAAAAGTTGTCTTAAAGATGTCTTCATCTTTAATCCTTACTTGATGATATCCATATCTTAAATATATTTTGGAAAACACCGTGGCTCCACGTAGTTGATCAAACAGATCATCTATGTGGGGCAACGGATATCTATTTTTTATGGTCATCTTATTTAACTAACGACAATCTATGCAAAGTCGCATGGTTTCGTCCTTTTTCTTAACGAAGATGACAGGTGCCCCCTAGGGAGGCACACTTGGTCGAATATATTTTTTATCTATTAATTCCTTTAATTGAGATTTTAATTCATTAAGTTCGAGTATGTTCATTCGATATGGGTCCTTTGAGCTGGGTACTGCACCCGGTACCAGCTCAATGGTGAAATCCAATTCCCTTTTCAAAGGTAATCCCAGAATTTCTTCGGGGAATACATCAACATATTCTCTTAAGACCGGTATGTCTTCCACTGTTAACTTATCTATTTTAATTATACTCTCTTCATCAGTTATTGTTAGTACATAAGCTTTACATCCCTTTCTAATAGCTCTCTTAAGTTGTAGGGCAGAAATCTGTCTTATAGTGGTTTTTCTAGGGATTCCTTTAACACTTACTGGTTTTTCGTCACTGTTTAAACATGTGAAAGTTTTATCATAATAGTTTAGAATTACTCTATGTTGTTTTAAACAGTCCCGTACCAATCAACAAATCATAAGAACCAAGAGGCAAAACATTAATCTTGACAACAGTTTCAAAATTATCCATAACTACTGCACATTTTTTTCCAAAACAAGTTACCTTTCTTTTAGCACCAGTGGCTAACTGAACTAACCAAGAATTCTCAAATTTTTCAACAGATAACTTACATTTTTCTACCATTTTAGGTGCAATATAACTAAGACTAACTCCTGGATCAATCAAAATAGTTACATGGGTCTGATTTATCATACCTTCTACTTCCACCATGGAAGTCTGATATTCAGCTTGTCGATTCTCCAAGGCTATGTTGATTCTGGGCATGGTCCTCTCTAGTTCCCCAACGGTCATCTCTTCCTATATGGTATGAATTTTTCTAAAAGTCTTCTTCCAATTTGGATAGACTGAAGCATAGTGTGGGCCATTACATTCCCAGCACTTGATAGGCTCTTTGCGCTCAAAGTTCTTGGTAAAATTCCCATGATTATTTACAAATTCCTTACCTTTAGAATTATTCTGATTGTTGGGTGCGTTGTTCTTATTTCCTTGGAAGTTCTTGTTATTAGGATAATTTATGGCCTTATTGTTCTTAGAATTTCTATTAGGCACAAAATCCTTCTTCTTTTGTTCAAACTAATTATTATTTTTCTTAGCCTTCCAGTTGACCAAGCTTTCTTTCTTCCGATTCTGCTCAAAATAGAAGTTAGCTTTTCTCATAGCTTCTTCCAAGGTCTTTGGGTTATCATATTCAATCCTAAAACTTAATATGATAAGTAAAACAACTGAGGAATCGATGTACTTTTGGTTTCTCATCTACAAGGTATGGTACATACCTAAGTATACTTAAGAACTTGCTGTTCAGATATTTCATTATCATTGATCCTAACTTCAGCTCATAAAATTCCTTTGCTCTTTCTTCTTAATATTGCTCAGACAGAAAATTCTTTTTAAATACCTCTTAAAGATACTCCAGTTTACATTTTTCTCTTTTATTCCCTTAACTATTTTCAAGTCCTGCCACCAAATGTCAACCTTTCCTAAAAGTTTATAAATAGCCATTCTATCCTTTAACTTGTTAGAATAGTTATATATTTGGAAGTACTTCTTCATCCCAGATAACCAGGATTCAGCTTCCTCCCCCTTCTCAGTCTTTCCATTAAAGGTTGGTGGTTTTATCTTTTTGAATTCCCCAGAAATCTCCTTAGAAGGTTTGTATTTCCTCTTTTTAGTGTATTGATTATCATCACTACTAGCACTAGTAGAATGGTAATTTCGTTGTTCACCAAACACTTCAGAAGATGAACTACTTTTAGTTTTAGTATGTTTCATCTTTTTAGATTTACGTTGATGACTTGTATCTTCTGATTTTTTTCTTCTACCCCTTCCCTCAGTTTGAAACTTTTCAGTTAGGATCTGATTCAGTTCTTCTTGAGCCCTCAGAATCCTTTCATTTTCTTGCTTTACAGACTCCATTTCAGTTTTTAGGTCTTTAATAGTTTGTAACAATTCTGAGGAATTGGTAGTCAAATCCTCTGGTATAAGATGTTTTGGTAAAGTTCCTGTTTTAGTAACTGGAGATTCCTCCTTTGCATACTCTTCCAACCTTTCCATATCTGTCTGTTAAACTTCAGAAAACAATTCTCTGTTGAATAACATTTAAAGGAAAAATACGTCAGCATAATAATTCAGTTTAATGTTTCCTAAAAGCTAGCTAGGCTTCATCAAGGCCTAGTGTTTGAACCTTGTGCTCTGATACCACATGTCAAAACCCCAAATTTTCACAAAAATTTAAAATTTTGAAATACATAAAATGCCAAGTCTGTGGTTTACTAACAGCTAACGGTTAGCAATAAAAGAAAACAATTACCAGATTTGTTTATACATAAACTCGATTATGTTAACTCAGCATTCTACTTTTGGTACAAGGTTAGGTTTAGCTTGCGCAATATTTCTTCTTTCAGTTTGCTGATGAGTTTTTATTTATGACAAGTAGGGGGAAACTGTCTTTGGATTCCGAGGCTTACTTAGCATTTAAGCTAATGCAAAAAGCTTACTTGTTCTTACAGGTTTTTACAGGTATGATTGAACGAGTAACGTTTATAAAATTCATAAAGTATGCAGCAGTATTTCTAATTGCAAGTAGTAATCTTAGTAAAATAAGCTGCTATATGTCAATAACTTCTGTAAGGTAAAAACAGTTTGTTTTCTTCTGTTGTCCTTATAAGCGAAGTTCAGGCGATTGAGTTTTACTTTCTTTAATTGTACGTAACGAGAGTAAGAATACCTTCTATAACTATAAACTCGTAATCTTAGCTGCTTGATTACTTCTATTTTAAGAAGCATAACTTGAATGTTATACCGATTGAATTCTGGGTTATTAAATATTATCATACCCTCTTATTTGTGAAATAAGTTGCTTGATATTTAATCTCTGTAGAGACACTCATAGTCTGCAATTATTTGACACTAATATTGATGGATGTGAAGACGTTAGTGTCTTTTTCCAAGCATCACTATTGTCTAATTCCTTTTTTTTAAGTCTATGTTGAACTATGATGTTCTAAAGGTTATAGACTGAAGTAGAAAACATGGTAGATACCAGCAAAATGCCATCTTGAAAACTATAACAGACTTATTAAAGTCTCCATTCAATTAGACTAAGAAAAGTATGTTGTAAATAATCTTTTACCATACTGTCATTTTTATCATTTATTTCAATTGATCATTACGTTTGCATAACTATATTATTATGCCCATAGCCATACAATTATGTCTTTTAAATGAAAATTCCTAAATAAGTCTAACCACTTTGACTTTGTAAAGAAATGATGCATTCTTAACTTTAAAGTGCTAAACCATTCTTATTATAAAGTCCGCCTAAGTTATGGTTTTAGAGGAGTCTAGCCTGCGTGGATCATAATATATTTATATGAACCTAGAAATGCATTGTTATCCTAAGGTTTACATTCTTTAACTCGGTCTTTACATTCACCAATTCAATATTATAACTCATCGTAGATAACATGATAATCATAATATTCATGTTATAATATTGACTTTGGTAAAATGATTATTTATATTAATTCGGAACTGATTAGTTTATGAGATAAGGGGTCATGTTTTATATAAACAAAATCAAATAGCTCCGAACTATATGATTATCATAGTTTCGAAAATGTCAACGTTTGGAAGTTTGATAAATCCATCGCTAACAAACTTATGATCGACACGTAAATGTGATTGATGGTCTTCTACATGATTGATCATGGTTGATATATAGATTAATGAAAATTATTACATGCAAGTGACTATTGCGATGACCCACTGTATGGTTAAAAATTAATTAAATGACCATGTGGCTTGCTCTGGGCCAAGTGTTGAAAGTATAAAATTTATTGTAACCCTACTCTTGTTATTCACCTTCGTGTTTCTCAGGTCTTCGGGCTGCTCTGCAACTGTTTCCATGGTCACCATGTTACCTTGTTGTTACTAGTTGTGCTCCGAGTCTGGATTATATTGGTTTCAGTCTACAATATCCATTATAAAAGAAAACCCTTCATGCGAGCTGTGTGTGTTTTATCTCTGCAAAGTATGTAGAGAGTTGTGGCATAAGGTTTTATAGCCTACAAGAGGCTCCTTGTTTGTTTCCTCTGTGGCTTGCCCTTGCAGAGATAGTTACATAATTTGCTTGATACGGTTTCAGCACTACCCTTGTCGTAGGGTTTGTGAATCTCATTTCCATGCCTTGCATTGTTGGTTACAGCTTCGGCTTCATTGTCTGGTTCTTGCTTGGCCGTTTCCCATGCCTCTTTCTTCTACTGCTGTCAGTGGCTTGTATATGAGTTTATGCTTCCTCTGTCGCTGCGAGAATGAAGACTTGGCTCTTTGTTTCGATGGTGGCGGTGATACTGTTGCTTCATGGCTATATCACCTTTACTACAAGGTAATATAATTTCTTAAAGATTAAAACTAGACCTGTTTTTAGTAATTAGTTTTGAAATTCATATTTTTAATTAAACTTAGGTCTTCTTCCTTGCAGGTGATAGCTCCCTCGTCTTCTGGCAACGATACTTCAAGGAAAGCTTCGGCACTGTGGCTACAAGTAAGCCCTGGTTAACAATGGCATAGCTTTCTTGTGCAGTCCTTAATGGACAATTTCTAGTTGATAGGTTACGACTTGGTTGTCACCCTTCTTGGGTTACTGTTCTTCAGATTTCTAGTTTCATTTTTGTTAAACCCTTGTTTCTAGCAGGGTACTCCGGCTCAAGCCATGACTTGTAAATGTTGTTTACTTGTTTTTGTACCAAGCTGTGATAATATTTGTTTATAAAACACTCCATATCACATTATGGGTGCTCGGCTTTTAGCTGAATTTTGTACTCTGTTAGTTTTGTTTAAGTTTCTCCTTCGGCTCGTGGAAGCAATGGAAAAACCTTAAAGACAGTCGGTCTTTGACTTAAATTCGTTTGGCCTATGTATGAAATTGGTAACTTTGTGTATGTGAATTAAATTTTGTTAAATGCTATTTATAAACTAAGCTTCATTATTACCCTAGGTTGCGACTGTAATTATTTTGGATAATAATTGAATACTGGTAATTGTTTGCTTAGAAAGTGAGCTAGGGTTTTTACCTTAATCGCCTATGTAAAGAAAACTTTACTGTAAAATAATTAGTTCGTATTATTGTTACTGTTATTAGCTTAAACTGTTATTTCATCACGCTATAATTTTTTAACACAAGCTCAAATATTTGAGCTAGGTTTCCTGTAGGTGACCTGTGTGTAAAATAATTTCTTTATCTTATTCTTTAAGTTTTAGTTCAATAATAAATTCTGATTAAATTATTGTTACAGGTATATAGTGTTGTGTTACTATAGTTATTTTTCCACTAACCTTAGAGGACTGTAACAAACTACAATAATTTTGTTGTTTAAATAATAGTTAATCGAGAAACTCGGATTATTTTTTTTATAGTTGTTATTTATAAATATTATTGTTATTAGGGTTTCGACCTTGTACTTTTTTTTTATGAGTAAATTTTGTTCAGAATATGAAATAGTTCTTTTATAAATAACATTTATTATATGATATTTACCATTGTATTCTAGTTGTTTTTATTGAATAAATATATAGTTAGGTTTATTATTGTTCTTGATACAATGTTCTATATTGTTGTATTCAATTTCTTTATTAAAATTCAACTATGCTAGTATTACCTTGCTTGAAGTATGAAAGTATGAACATTTGTAGATATAGTAGGTTATTATGAGCAGTAAAATAAACTATGTGAATCAAACTTTATTCTTTCCTTCACAGAATAAAATTGAGTACTTTATCTAAGTTATTCCGTTTTGCCTTTGTTACAAGTTAAAAGTAAAATCGCAAAGTAAAATATTGTATAAGAATAATAACCTATTTACTGGAATAACTTGCTAATAAAATAAACTTGCTATCTGTAAAGTATTATGGTTATTTATGTGCTAGCATTCTTATTACAACAGTCTGTTTTAAACAATAAACTTTAACTAGACAGATTAATATTTGTTTCTGAAAACAACTATATGCAAAAATAAATTATTCCAATATTTTGAAATACATAATAACTCTATTCATTCTAGATTTCTATCATATCCTTCATCTATTTTTGAATATACTGCCTATGCTAGAGTACAGTATGGTTTATTCCAGACGTGGAAAAACACAGGTTAGGATTACTTTTCATCAATTACAGATTCAATTTTTTTCAACTAACTAAAGGATTACAATCTCTATCAGTTCACTACTAAACATTTAATCATTCATTAATCATTCAGTCTCACATATAAACTTTTAACATAGTAAAATAGAAGACTGTAGAACCTATTTAAGCTAGACAACAATAGCATTGAGAGGTCGTTCCTCCCTACCAACTCCTGGAGAGCACTCAAATAACATCTCCTCAGGACCCCCAAGCCTCTTCCTGGTCTCCTTGGCTGAGAACTGGTGGAGCAAGCAACAAAATACTAGTCCAATAACTTAGTAATCACTCTGCACTCAGCAGTAAGATCCTTCAGCTGAAAAGCTGCACTAGATCACTTTCTATAGTTAACCCCTCAAACACCTTCCACAAATTCCCTTTCCATTGAAATCCTTTGAAGTACATTCACCTGAATGATTCTGTTCTTAGAAAATGAGCAGCCTCAGCTCTCTTCAATGGACATTTTTATTAAGATTGCCTAGGTCTTTTTGGGTTAGTTGTCATTAATTGAGCCACCTACTCGGATCCCACTTTTGTGGGGGATCATGACCCCAAATGTAGGGAGGTTCCCACCTGCAACATTGGAAGTGTTTGAGGATGCTTCCACTTGTCTATTTGCTCTCCACCCAGTCTCCTCCACCAACTTGACCAGTAAACACTCTTTTAACAGCTCTCCCAAGCTGTTGTCTCCACTTTTATTTATTTATAATTAAAATATTTAGAATTACATTCAACATCCTTGACTCTGTTGAGTCATCAATTACAACTTAGCATAAAATTTAACATATTGTCTTGAAATAAAATCAAGTATGATAATATTATTTTTGCAAAATTGGGGCATGTGACAATCGTCATCTTCTTTATCATCATAATCATAATCATCATCTTCATCATCAACGTCTTCATTATCACCGTTATCATCTTGATCATCATCATCATATTCATCGTCATCATCATCAACATCTTCATCTTCATCATCATATTCATCATCAACATCATTGTCATCCAATTCATCAGGATCTCCATTATCATTATCATCATCTTCATCATCGTCATCAACATCATTTTCATTATCATTGTCATCATCTTCATAATGATCATGATATTTGTCATCCTCATCATCATCATCATCTTCATCATCGCAATTTTAGGGGGAGCTCAGTGAATGAATACGTCTACATGATAGGGGGAGCAACCAGTTGAGTGAAAAATTAAGGATTGCTCCTAACACCCATTCCAAGGACTAATCCGATAATTCAATATGATCCAAGGAAGTATTAAAAGAAAATACAACTTATTAGGCCATGTGAAGCCTCCTGTTCTTAGATTTGTGCACATGAAGAATCAAGTCTTATGGACCTAGTCCGGTGTCTTAAAAGAGGAAGATCCAAACTGAGCAGTTTGGTAGTTCCATAAAGTGCATCCTTTATAGGAGTAAATAATCACTCATAACCATTCTATTATAGTGTTGGCAAAGCTCAGAACAATTTAGTGAAGACCAAGTTAAAGATTTTGTCATCACATCTTCATCATCATCTTCATCTTCATCAACATATTCATCATCATCATTATCACCATCATGATCATATTCATCTTCATCATCATCATCATCATCATCATCATCATCCTCATCCTAATCATCATCATGATAATCATGATCATCATCTTCGTCATCCTCATCCTAGTCATCATCATCATCCTCATCATCCTCATCCTCCTCATCATCATCCTCATCCTCGCCCTCATCATCATCATCATCATTGTTGTCGTCATCAACACCACCACCATCATTGATCATCATCATCATCATCGTCATCTCCCTCTTCCTAATCAACATCTTCATCATCATCATCATCATCATTTTCATCATTTCCCTCATCATCATCTTCATCATGTTCATCATATTCATCACCATCACCATTATCATCATCATCAACAACAACAACAACATCATCTTCATCATCATCATCCTCATCATGCTCATCCTCATCCTCATCCTCATCATCATCATCATGATCGCCATCATCATCATATTCATCATCATCATCCTCATCCTAGTCATCTTCATCATCTTCATCATCATCGTCGTCGTCGTCGTCGTCGTCGTCATCATCATTATCATCATCATCATCATGATAATCATCATCATCGTCGTCGTCATCGTCATCGTCGTCATCATCGTTGTTGTCATCATCGTCTTCATCATCATCGTCATCATCGTCATCGTCATCTCCCTCTTCCTAATCAATATCTTCATCATCGTCAATGATCATCACCATCATTTTCATCATCACCCTCATCATCATCTTCATCACCACCACCATCATCATCATCATATTCATCATCATCATTGAATGTTGATTTATGTTCATCTATGTCTCCTTCCCAAAGGTTTGAAAATGATCTTATTTGAGGAATTTTGCGGGAGTGCCTTTTAGGTTAACTAGTTAGCAAGTTTTGCTACCATGGAGCCTTTGGATGGAGAGTAGGTTTTTATCTACGGTGATAGGTCTTTTTGTATAAGGAAACATGTAGCAATGGAATAAGGGTAAAGTGTGTTAAACTTCAACGGTTCAGATTTAGGATGGTGAATATTGACAATGGAAAGCGATTCCATGGAGCGGAGATGCGAGGAAGGATTTTTTTTTTAGATTTGCAGAGTCCGTTAAATGGGTGTAATGTTGGAGGGTCGAGATCGACATAATGTGAGATCAACGACCCTAAATCATTTCGCACAGTGGGCCTACTTGGAGGGAGAAACTTTTTCAAATCGTGAAAAGGGTTAATCAGCAAGAAAATCGGATGGTTGAGATGAAGGCAGAGATAGATCTGCGATCTCAAACAGTTCCGCAGATTGAACTAGTGAGGAGAAAGTTAAGAATTCGACCCGCGAAAAGTGGTAGGGGATGTGAATATCTATGGTCGAAACAAGATGTTGGGTAGATCAACGAGTGAGAATCATTCTGCGATTAGAAGTTGCGTGACCCGTTCAGATGAAAAAGGGTTAGCAGAATGTTAAAGTTCTCAAGGTTGAGTGGTCCCGATGAAGGTAGTTTAGATATTGACGGTTGATATTGATCTCCCCAAATCAAGCTATGCAAGTTGATAGTGTTGATTTTTTGCGTATGAATATTTGGTGTGTCAAAGGCTTAAATCACAAAGATGAATAGATCTACAGTACTGAGTGCATGGAGAAACACAAGGGTTATGCAACATAAAAAACTATAAAAAAATCTAAGTGGAGAAGATGCCCTCACATACGATCTGCCTTCCCGACAGTTAATTGATTTCCTCGACACCATTTTTGATACACCCACAAGATAAATCATCCCCACGATAGCACCATCTCACCCAAAACCAGATACCCATCGTATGGCTGGTGTGTGAAATCAAAAAGATATCATGAAAATATAAGAAGTGGAACAACAAATCTGATCACCACATGTAGAAGGGGAAACACAGAGAAAGAATGGTTATGGTATCGTTGTCACAGGAGCGAAAGGGTCATCATAGGAGTGAAAGGGAAAGAACACATCTAGTCCATATTCCCTAAAGCATATGGTCAACTAGGCTACTCGACGATGAAATGTGTGAATATGCTGACAAGTCATCCCCTTGTCCAGTTTTCCAATCCTATTTAAACACCACCTTTCAGAGCCATTAAGGTGCATAGGATGAGCTAGCTAGTGTAGAATCAAACTCACGGTATCATTCTGCCAAGAGTTTCTGAGAATTCTAATATGTTTGCAATGGAAATCTGGTTCGAGAAGCTTGTTAGTCTAGATGTGTTGTTGCTTGGAGAGATTAATTCCAAGCTCATCTATCGCCCTGGTTTTTCACACCAGGGAAGCACCAACCATCGAGGAGCAGACGTCATACACCACTTTGAGAGATGCACCTATTTTCTGTGGGAGCGAAGGCTTGTATTGGAGCATCAAGGGCCCAAGGTCTTCATCGTAGCTTTCATGCACCCCATTCGCAAACCTTTTCTAAGGTGGTGAGGAGTAATTGAATGACAAGCCATTGCAGAAGATTGTTTCTTCCAAAAGTAAGGGGGAAGTTGTGAAGAAAGCTGAGCATGGAAATGATATATATAAAATCCTTTTCTAGCTTTGAGCCCATGCAGAAAGGTTCCTTTGAGCACGAAACGAACACAAAGGGAAACGACACGTTGCTGACTCAACAGACAGACAAGTGGTCAAGCCCAGTCAGGAATGAGCCACCAGAAGCATCTTGAGACGGTGTTTTCACTGCCCGTGATTTCACAACTAGAAATTTCGTGTTGCCATCAAGAACGAGCAAGCACATTTGCTCCATGATTTTTGTTTAAATATATGTAAATTGCGATAGAATTACCATGCTCTAGTTGCTAATGTTTGATTATGACTGTAAACAGTTTCAGATCCTATTTCGAGGATTAGCCTCGGGGTCTGAGACATTATAAAAAGGATCCCCACCGGGGATCAAATTTGAAGTGCAGCGTCCCATTTCCTTTTGAAGCTTAAGTTTTAGTGAATTAGACACCAATTAGCTTACTGCCTATTGAGTTACAAGTGGTTTCCATTTTCATACATTGAGTTTCCCTACTCTTTATCATGATAATGGGGCTTGTGGTTGTTTTGATAGGAATATATTCAATTAACATTACTCATTGTATATCACATGGATGTAAGGATGAAAAATAGAACTTGGGGATGCATAACAACAACCCTCATTTTCATAGATAAATTCATAAAATCCAAAATCCAAAGAAAATATTTTAGGGTTACACATTACAATTTACAATTCTCATAAGGAAAAGAAAATCACTTACTTGAGCCAACTCTAGTTGTGGAAGTAAGATAGTTAAGATACCACCCCATGAAAAATAATGAATCGTCGCTCCAGCAGCAACCATACCTGCAAATGCCCAAGTTAGACCAAACCCTAAAATATCCAAGGTAAAAAACTCTTAAAGAAAAACTACAACAATAGAGTTTACCTTGAGTTTCCATGCAGAAATTGCCATGGTTGCCATGCAAAAAACAATGAGACCACCCAACTATACAAAATCCACCCTTCCACGAAGAAAATTTTCTGGAAAAGTGGTCAAAAGTGGTCCCAAGAGCCCTAAGAGAATTGGTCCCAGCAGCCTTAAGAGAATGCCCGCCACAATTCATGGTTTGAGAAGAATTCCTGCACCATGGTACCGTCCTATAGCTATTTGGTTTGGATACCTATTCATGATTTGATTTTTCTTTAATCTTTCTTGAGGAGAGAGATACAGGCCTGGCAAAACAAGGTTTTTCACCGATGGATGCAAAAATGGCTAAGTAGCCTCAGAAAGATGCCTGCCCTAAATTATGGGTTGGATTAAATGCCCACAGCACATGGGGGTCTTGTATATTGGTCTTCGTTCTACCTGACCATGTCTTCATATTGTCTTGGAAGTGGATGAAGGAAAAGTTATGGGCCTTCCAAAAGGGTGTTTTAGGCAAATTAGACCAAATTGAGAAATTTTTCTAAGTATGGACTTGGTGTTAAATCTGCCCAAGTGGCCTTAAGGAAATTCCCGCCATGCCTTATAGGATTATGTGAAAAATGTATTGAGAATGTGATTCTCTAGAGCATTGTATGGATCACACAACCATGTCACTTGCCTCACCAAACTACAACATATATTTAAGCAAGAATTGGTCCCAGTAGCCTTAAGAGAATGCCCGCCACAATTCATGGTTTGAGAAGAATATCCGCACCATAGTACAATCCTATAGCTAGTTGGTTTGGATACCTATTCATGATTTGATTTTTCTTTAATCTTTTTTTAGGAGAAAGATACAGGCCTACCAAAATAGGGTTTTCCATCGGTGGATGCAAAAATGGTTAAGTAACCTCAGAAAGATGCCTGCCCTAAATTATGGGTTAGAGTAAATGCCCATAGCACATGGGGGTCTTGTAGATTGGGCTTCGTCCTACCTGACCATGTCTTCATATTGTCTTGGAAGTGGATGAAGAAAAAGTTGTGGACCTACCAAAATGGTTTCTTAGGCAGATTAGACCAAATTGAGAAATTTTCCTAAGTATGGACTTGGTATTAAATCTTCCCAAGTGGCCTCAAGGAAATGCCCGCCATGACTCATAGTATGATGTGAAAAATGTATTGAGAATGTGAGTCTCTAGAGTGTTGTATGGAGCATACAAATATGTCACTTGCCTCACCAAACTACAACATATATTTAAGGAAGACTCTTGGTCCCAATAGCCTTAGTAAAAAATGGTCCGAGCAGCCTTAAGAGAATGCCCACCACAATTCATGGTTTGAGAAGAATTCCTGTACCATGGTACCGTCCTATAGCTAGATGGTTTGGATACCTATTCATGATTTCAGTTTGCTTTAATCTTTCTTGAGGACAAAGATACATTCCTACCGAAATAGGGTTTTTCACCGGTGGATGCAAAAATGGCTAAGTAACCTCAAAAAGGTGCCCTCCCTAAATTATGGGTTAGAGTAAATGCCCGTAGAACATGGGGGTATTGTAGATTCATCTTCTACCTACCTGACCATGTCTTCATATTGTCTTGTAAGTGGATGAATAAAACCTTATGGACCTACCAAAAGGGTGTTTTAGGAATATTAGACCAAACTGAGAAATTTGTCTAAGTATGGACTTGGTGTTAAATATCCCCAAGTGGCCTTAAGGAAATTCCCGCCATACCTCATAGGATGATGTGAAAAATGTATTGATAATGTGAGTCTCTAGAGTGTTGTATGGAGCATACAACCATGTCACTTGCCTCACCAAACTACAACATATATTTAAGGAAGAATTGGTCCCAACAGCCTTAGTCAAAAATGGTCCCAGTAGCCTTAGGAGAATGCCCGCCACAATTCATTTTTTGAGAAGAATGCCCACACCATGGTACCATCCTATATCTAGTTGGTTTGGCTACCTATTCATGATTTGAGTTTGATTTAATATTTCTTGAGGAGAAATATACATGCCTGCCGAAACAGGGTTTTAGTGGTGAAAAACAAGAAATTCAAGGGGCAGTAGTTGATATCCAAAAGATGGATGATGGGAATCCTATAAAACTTGATGTCATTATAAGAAGTGTGAGACAAGCCAAAAATAAAAAATTCCTAGATGATTGAAATGCAACATTGTATGCAAAATGGTGAAAGAAACTTATGTTGCAATAAGCATTTCTACTGATCTTGCCATACTAAAAATTTATTCTATTATGCTAACGTTTATGTTACCAAATTTTCGAAATGTAACAAATTATGGAAGGCATATTAAATATTTAGTTTTTGTTTTCAGTGATAAAATTACAGTTGTTTTCTGTGTTTGCTCATATTTTGTAAATTTTTGTTTTTTTTAGGCCAGTTCTATAGGCATTATAGCTTTGGGTTATTCGTTGAAATTTGGTTGCATGAGTAGAAACGTATGACATTGTTCCAGAATTCGAATTTTAGTTTCATTAGATAAAGAAACTTACATAAATACAGCAATACATAGCATCAAAATTCTGATAAATAACTTGAGAGTTCTCAGTCCATCATCCCCATAATATCCCCTTAATATCAACAGTTCCAAGCAAACAAATAGGATCTACCTATGTCACCAAATCTATTGAAATCTCATATCCACTAATCACTATCACTCTTTTAATTTCTTACAAATTCAAATATATATTTTTATAGTACACAAGTTAAGTTTTCAATTTTGATATTGTTAACTTTCTCGCATGTTATGTACACTTACTGAAAAGTTAAATTCAAAATTACCATTCACATTAAATGCATCAAAAACATATACAATATTGTCGAGAAATACACACACACACACACATATAAATATATGTATTAAAACTTGAAATGTATTTGCATACACAAAATATATAAATAATGTTATTCCATAGTTCTAGTGTGCTTGGGAGGTTTAGGCTGCAAGTCTTCCTTTTCTAGAGAAGATAAATTTGTACATTCTAGTCTCTTGGTTTGTCTAGAAGCTTCTAGTTCTTCAGAAGCTACAGCAGGTGCAAGTTCTAATTTTCATTCTAATTCTTTCACTTTTGTTGCACATTTGTGCAAAATTTCTCTCAATCTATCGTTATCTTAGATGTACTTCTTCATCAATTCCACATTCTTCTTATTTTTCTCTTCGTGTTCCTTTTCCTTTTGCTGAAGACGATCATTTGCATGTTTCAACTCAAACTGAACTTGGGTCAATTTTTTCCTGAGCTGCTCTGTCTCTGTCTCCAACTCCTTTTCCCTCAATTCTATATTGTCTAGAGTATACAAAACTGCTACTCTCTGAAGCATGTTGTTCTTTTGCAGAGTGGCAATTTGGGGTTTTGGATCTTCTATCTCCGACTTACATCCAAAATGTTGTGATTCCCTATCCTCCAGTATTTTCAAACTGAGCTCTTTAATCTCATCATCCCTCTCGGCTAGCTTGTTTTCCATTGTTTCTTTTATGGTTGACCACGTAGAGAGATCAGCTCCAACATTCATTGTTGCACTAGCATCCATCAAGGACTTCTCTTGAATTCTTAAGAAGGCACGATAGCTTTGTAACCCCTTTCTGACTTGTGCATGAGCTTGTATTGCATTAAAATCTACGTCCAGTGCCTTCTCCTTGTTTTGCAGGGAACTCTCATACCTTATTAAAGCCTATTGGTGTGCTGACATATCATAAATTTCACCAGAAATCAGATGCCTACTTTGTCCCTTACCAATTTCAGATTCTTTTAACTTTTCAACTCCTCTAGTCTGTAGTTCTGCAGTAATCTTTTCAAGTTCAACTGTTTTCCCTTTCAACTCTTCATCTTTCTTAGCAATTATGTTTTTCATGTTTTACTCTTTTTTCTATATTCATTTATCTCAAGTTGATGTTTATTGTACTCTTCAGCAAGGTTGTTTTTAAAGTCACCCTTCATTATTTCAATTATTTTGTTCAACTTATTGACTTCAGCGGTACTTATTGCTTCTTGGCTTATAATAGTCCTTAGAGGGGGAATGTCCAACACCTCCAGTCGATGTTTCATCTCATCTTCCAGTCTCTTTATGGTTTCTTCATCTTTCTTCCAAAAAACCATATATTCTTCTCTGCATTTCTCATTTTCCTTTCTAAATTCATCCTGAATTTTCTCTAGTTCCTTATTCAAAGACTAAAGAATAGAGTCCTTACCTGCTGTTATCCTTCTCGAACTATCCACAGTTTTCATAAGGGATCCTTGTAATTTTGCAATTTCCTGTAAACAAGGAAAATTTTTAGGAGGCTTCAAAAAATAGAATTTGGCAACTTTTTTTTTTTGAAAAAAGCATTGAGAAATGCCTCCTACCTTAAAGAGGTCCTCCATTTGCAAATTTTTAATAGAAGATTCCATAGAATCCACGTGTTATGTTTCTAACCTTGCAATTACTTGTAAATAGTGAAAATTTTAACAAGGCTTCAAAAAAAGGAATTTGGCAACTGTTTTTTTTTTTCAAATAGCATTGAAAAATAGTGCCTACCTTTAAGAGGTTCTGAATTTGCATCTGCTTAATCCTACAGAGTTCTACGCTCTGTACTGTGGTAAGATACCAATAGGAAAAAACTTTTCTATGAAATTCAGCTTCTTCTTTGAAATGCAATATTTTATCGACCAGTAGCTTAAAAACAGTTTTACCATCAAAACAGATTTTGGAGAGGAATTTTTCTCAACTCCGAACTGTGGAGGTGTATATATAACAAGTGGCATTTCTACACGAGCAAAAATATCATCATCACTATGATCCTCCTGGTCATTAAACTCAACATCATGCATCTCGTTTACATTTATTTATCTACCTTCATGTTATCTAGCCAGAATTGAGACAGCATCAAATTCTTCAAGGTCACTTCCCTTACCTTCCATATAGTACTCAAAAGGCTCTTCAGGGGCTTGTACATTGTCCTTTAGAGATTGTTGAGGAACTTCCTAGTTAATTTTGTCCAGTTTCAGCCTCTTAATGTATGTATTTTTAAATCTGCTTCCTTCTACAGTGTTGGGTCGATATAAGTCAATAATGTTTTGTAGTGTTCCAGGGTAATTGAACTTCACTCTCTTGATTTTGCTCTCCTGTAGTGCAAAATGCCATTTTTTTGCTAATAGATGAGGGACATCTATGGCCAGGTCTTCAACCCAATGAGTCACCAACTTCATACAATCACCTGAAATATCTTGCTTGTGGTGATTCATAATTGTCCTAAGTACAATTTGAATTAAGGTTTTGTACAGTCCTGGTGAAACATCTTGCATCTTTAAACCATTCTGGGCAACCTTAACCGTTTTTCCACATATTTTGGTTTCCATATCACCCTTTTCTACTTTGATTGTTTTCTTGGTGGTCAACATTACTACCCCCCTGTGTGGAATTTTCACTGCACCTGACAATAAATCAGAGTCCAGACAAACCCTCCTCCCAAAAATAACCAATTCCTTGGACTCATCATTATAACTAGAAATGGAATTATCTATTACTTCATTGTTGAAATTGAACTGACCGAAAAGAAAAGGATGCACTCCTACTTTGACCAAGACATTTAGCATACCTTCTGGCCAGTTGCTTCTGTCACTCCATGCCTCAGCGATCTCTCCGAATTTTCTGACAGTGAACCTCTCGGCAACTTCAAAACCCCCTGTTTCAGTTGATGGCATGGAAGATGAGGTTGTTGTTTCCATTTTGCAGGATGATGGCATGCTTAGAAAGGAAGAAGGGGATGCACGCACATGATGCATGAGAATGCACACACAGGATACCAGCAAGCTGACTTTTCCAAATGAAAATAAAAATTACAAATGTGTTCAGACATTTCCAAACTATAATAAAAGTTACAAATGTTCAAACTATAATAAAAATTACAAATGTGTTTTGACTTTTCCAAACTATAATAAAAATTACAAATGTGTTTCAAGTAAACTATACACAACTTACATTTTCAATTTCAATATAGTTAACTTTCTAGCATGTTAAGTATACTTATTGAAAATAAGAAAGTAAGAGTAAATAATAGAGTAAAAATTTGGCATTCTAACTATTCTGGAAAAATAAGAGTAATAGAGTGAGTAATATAATAATAGAGTAATATTGTTCTCTACATGTTTTAATGTACTCTCAAACCAAACCCTCCTATTAAATGTTTATAGTAAATGTTTTTAGAAATTGGATGGCTAGATATATTGAGAAGACTATCCTTTTGTTAATTTTATATAACCTAACCTCATATGCTCACACTCGACAAGGTGCAATTTTAACCTTTTTTTACTGTTATGGACACTTGGTGTAAAATGCAAGCCATAAGCATAAAAATGCAAGATAGTAATGCATAGTAGTTAAATTGAACATGAATGACTAAAATTCCAAGTATCTTGGCCAAATTTTAAAAAAATAACTGAAATTCTAAGTTTCGTAAAAAATAGTGTGTAAATATTCAAAAATGAGCTTACGAAAATGCATGCCACAGTCCGTACAATTGTCATAAGTTGAAACTAACACCATAGGGTTGAAGATAGATATATTTTTGACAAAAGCCTCTTTCTGTTTTTTAAAATCATGTTTCATTTGTCCAAAGTTAAATTGACAAAATGACAATTTTTGTGTTTTCAACCCAGTTTTATCCAAATCACAAAAATGTACGCCTAGCTCTAAGTATTGGGTATTTTTGAGTGATTTTAGTTGGAAATGGTATGTTTTACTATTTTCCACATTATTGTACATTTATTTTTTCAATTTTGGTTCAGAAAGTGTCTGTTGTGCAAAAACACTACATGGATGTCTTGTATTTATGAAATATCCACCTACATTAATAAAAATGCAAGACAAACCCTCCTATTAAATGTTTATAGTAAATGGTTTTGGAAATTGGATGGCTAGATATATTTAAAGACTATCCTTGTGTTAATTTTATATAACCTAACCTCATATGCTCATAGTCGACCTATGAAAGGTGCAATTTTAACCTTTTTTTAC
Organism: Pseudotsuga menziesii; assembly: GCA_001517045.1. Classification (NCBI taxonomy): domain Eukaryota; kingdom Viridiplantae; phylum Streptophyta; class Pinopsida; order Pinales; family Pinaceae; genus Pseudotsuga; species Pseudotsuga menziesii. The sequence continues at coordinate 198,616 of LPNX010524385.1, forward strand.
TATTATGGACACTTGGTGTAAAATGCAAGCCATAAGCATAAAAGTGCAAGCTAGGAATGCATAGCAGTCAACTTGAACATGAATGACTAAAATTGCAAGTATCTTGGACAAATTCAAAATTAATGACTGAAATTCTAAATTGTTACGTAAAAAACAGTTTGTAAATATTCAAAATTGGGCTTAGGAAAATGCACACCATAGCCCGTACAATTGTCATAAGTTGAGAATAACACCATGGGGTTGAAGCTAGATATATTTACATTTATTAATAAAATTTTATATTGTTAGGTGTAATCTATATGGTGAATTCTACTATTTAATGCATATGAATTATGTATTTGTTCCATTCAATTATGTCTAGTTTATTATTGTTATGTTATAATTGGTTTTTCTTTTCGAATAATGTTTTCATTATATATGAAATTTGTAAGTTTGAAACGATAATATACATTTCCTAGCATGTGGATTATTGTGAAGATGCTTTTATACTATCTTCAAACTGTCTGAAAAACCTCTTATTATAGCCTTCTAGATATGGTTGGATTCACCATACAACACTCTAGAGCTCCACACTCTCAGAATATTTTTATCATCATCCTATGAGTTGTGGCGGGCATTTCCCTAAGGCCAGTTATGCATATTTTACCAATAAATCCATACTCGGAAATTTTTTTATCTTCTCCTAGGCTTGGTCTAATTTCCCTACACCAAATTTTCCACGCTACTTGAACCAATATTCCCAAACTTAGCAAATTTCCTGATTTTAGCTAATTTGTCGTATTTCTCCAGAACGATGCCATAATGCAACAATGATTTCAACTTCATTTCACATCATCATCTATGCCATGCCATGCCATGTAGGCATCATCCTGAGTGCAGGAATCAACCTTAATGCAGGCATCACTTATCCACTTTAAAACACTTAGCCATTTTTTCTTTGTCTTTAGTATGCAAATTAACATTTTTCTTCTATTTTCGCAGGTTGATGTTTTCCTTATCTGGTGATCATAAGAAAAACCAAGAGCATGGATAGATATCCATTTCAACAATGAAAAGGATCATATCATCTAGTGAATTTTATCATCAAAGGAACACCCCCTTTCAGTCATTTTGAAGTGGTCTCTCAAACTTTTTGTCTAACACTTGAGCAGTTCTCTTCAAACCCTAGGTCACCAAGGTAATTTCATTTTTCCTTCAAATTTGGAAATTATTCCCAATGGGTATAGTTCAACAAGGTGAGTCCATAGAAACCACTTTCATCTTCTGTAGCTTCTTTCTCTCTCCTATGCGGGCATTTTTCTGGAGCAGTGAAAATATGGCTGAGAGGCACTTTTGGCATATTGATATCTTCTTCCTGAAAGACTTTTTGGTCAGGCTAATTATATGGTTGGATGCACCATACAAGTTTCTAGAGATCTACACTCATAATATTTTTATCATCAACCCATGAGCTATAGAGGGCATTTCCTAAGGCCTGTTAGGCATATTTTACCAATAATTCATACTTGGACAATTTTTTATCTTCTCCTAAGCTTGGTCTAATTTCCCTAAACCACAATTTTGGCAGGTCCATAAATTCTTCTTCAGTGTCTCTTTGGACAAACTAAGACCATGGTTGAGTATACAATACAACAACCTACGATATCCCCATGTGGTGTGGGTATTTTCTTCAACAAACCATTTGTGGTGGGCATCCTCTTAAGGCTACTTGGACAAAAATTCCCACACTTGGCCAATTTCCTAATTTTCACTAATTTGTCGTATTTCTCCAGAACGATGTCATAATGCAACAATGATTTCAACTTCATGCCACATAGTCATCTATTCCATGCCATGTCATGCGGGCATTATCCTTAGTGTGGAAATCAACCTTAATGTGGGCATCACTTAGCCCCTTTACAACACTTAGCCATTTTTCTGTCTTTAGTGTGCAAAATAAGATTTTTATTCTTTTTTTCCAAGTTGATATTTTCCTTATCTAGTCACCATAAGAAAACCTAAGAGCATGGCTATATATGCATTTCAATAATGAACAGGACCATATCATCTGATGATTTTTATCATCATTGGAACACCCCCTTGCGAGCATTTCCAAGTGGTCTCTCAAACACTTTGTCTAACACTTAACCAGTTCTCTTCAAACCCTAGGTCACCAAGGTGATTTCATGTCTCCTTCAAACTTAGAAAATGAGATTCCCAATGGGTATAGTTCAACAAGGTGAATCCAGAAAAAAACACTTTCATCTTCTGTAGCTTCTTTCTCTCTCCTCAATGGGCATTTTTCTGGATCAGTGCAAATATGGATGAGAGGAACTTTTGGAAGATTTATATCTTCTTCCTAAAAGGCTTTTTGGTGAGGATAATTATATGGTTGGATGCACCATACAAGTTTCTAGAGATCTACACTCTCATAATATTTTTATCATCAACCCATGAGTTGTGGTGATCATTTACCTAAGGCCTGTTAGGCATATTTTACCAATAATTCATACTTACACAATTTTTGATCTTCTCCTAGGCTTGGTCTAATTTCCCTAAACCACAATTTTGGGCAAGTCCATAAATTCTTCTTCAGTGTCTCTTTGGAAAAACTGAGACCATGGCTGAGTAAACAAAACAACAGCCTACAATATCCCCATGTGGTGTGTGTATTTTCTTCAACAAACCATTTGTGGCGGGCATCCTCTTAAGGCTACTTGGACCAATATTCCCACACTTGGCCAATCTCCTGATTTTCACTAATTTCCCGCATTTCTCCCGAATGATGTCATAATGCAACAATGATTTCAACTTCATGCCACATAGTCATATATTCCATGCCATGCCATGCAGGCATCATCCTTAGTGTAGGCATCAACCTTAATGTGCGCATCACTTAGCCCCTTTACAACACTTGGCCATTTTTTATGTCTTTAGTATGCAAAATAATATTTTTCTTCTATTTTGCGAGGTTGATATTTTCCTTATCTGGTCACCATAAGAAAAACCAAGAGCATGGCTAGATATCAATTTCAACAATGAACAAGACCATATCATCCTATAATTTTTATCATCAATGGAACACCCCCTTGCGAGCATTTCCAAGTGGTCTCTCAAACACTTTGTCTAACACTTAACCAGTTCTCTTCAAACCTTAGGCCACCATGGTCATTTCATTTTTCCTTCACACTTGGAAAGTGATATTCCCAATGGGTAGAGGCCAACAAGGTGAATCCATCAAGACCACTTTCAACTTCTAGAGCTTCTTTCTCTCTCCTCGCTGGGCATTTTTCTGGAGCAATACAAATATGGCTGAGGGGCACTGTTGGAAGATTGATATCTTCGTATGGAAAGACTTTTTGGCCAGGCTAATTATATGGTTGGATGCACCATACAAGAATCTAGAGATCTACACTCTCATAATATTTTTATCATCATCTTATGAGCTGTGGCGGGCATTTCCCTAAGGCAAGTTAGGCAAGTTTTACCAATAATTCCATACTTGGACAAATTTTTATCTTCTCCTAGTCTTGGTCTAATTTCCCTAAACAATAGTTTTTGCAGTTTTTGCATGTTTTTGCAGGTCTAATTTCCCTAAACCACAGTTTTTTCATGTTAGGTGTGCATTTGAGTAAATCAATCCAAAATTGACTTGTTTCAGTAAAATCCACGCACATGCCTAATTTCATTTTCCCATACATGAACTTGTCATACTCATGATGAATGTATTGAGTGTAAAATAGGTCATATAATCGTATAAACCTGTAAATGGAAGTTTTCGCTTGTCCCTACCTATCATATTCTGAACTTTCAACCGACTGTCAAATACATCACTTAACAAACCATCAAATTCTATGATTCGATGAACTTGAATCGAGTCGAATTCTAACGGCATTGAGAATGATTACATCACCCAGACGTGAAATCAGCACTTCATCGTGATTAAATCTTTTTTCCCATCTTTCAATTATTCCAAGGGCCAACACAGTACACATATCCAGATTTGGCCTGACCCCATGGATTCCTTCCTAGCAACTGCAGTCAATCACCAATCATGTTGCTTCTTATGTAAGAGTGATAAATAGGGGCCAATGTTATCAATAGGCTATGCAGTATTCAATCCATTCTCTATGTTCGTTAATTTTTTACCAGTATGGCTGCAGATGTGCGCAAATTTGAGTTCACTGATAGTATGAGTGAAATGGGTAGAATTGGAGATAGTCTCATATGGGTTCGATGGATTTCATTAGTAGTTCCATTCCATATTATTGTTTTTTTGTTTATTTGACATTCCTTGCCCATCACTCAATGAATTCTTTCCTGCACTGAGTCAGCACCCTACCCCTCTTCAACAACCTAATCATTCCCTCTCGGTGGCATAGCAGGATTGAGTTCTTCAATTCCAACTTTTAATTTGTCTGCATCAGATGGGTATTGCATGTTGTTTTTCATTGAGCCATATTTGTCTATGGCATTTCTCTCTTCCTTAACATTTTCTTCTTTCATTGCTATTTCCCTTTTCTCTTTAGATACCTTTCATGCACTGTGCATCTCTGTTATAATTCTTCTCTACTCGCATCTCCCATGCAGATAACTGGAATGCAACTTCCTCTTCTACTCCCTTTCTACCCCTAGTGTTGGAACATGTCCACTTCAACCATGTTTTCCCCTCTGTGTTGCAATGTCATGTTTTCCTTGTTCCACAGTAGTTGGTATCTTCGTTTGAAGCCAGGAAAGTACAGCAGAGGACGGGTTGGCTCATGGGTGAATCGACATTTCAGTTTCACTCAAATGAAATCCACCTGTAACATGGACAATCTGACCCTTGAGGTCTATAAATATAATTTAATAGGTAGTAGGGACAGTTATTATTGAAGGAGTTGTTTGATGTTACTGATTCAACTATAAACTATCCCTCTTCTCTGTAATGAAAGCATAATATAATAAAAAATGGTCTTGGGCCCCTTTTAAAACTTTCTTGAGTATCGATCTGGTTATATTTTTGCATTATCTCTATTTTTTTCCTCGGAATGTATTATATATGTTATGTTCTCATTTATTAATTTCTTCAAGGAACGATGATGATTTGTATTATAATAAAAAGGAAACAGACGATACAAACTTGTAGAGACATGAGATTGGTTTCCAAACTATGGTGCTTGTCAACAAGAAACCAACATTTATAGTTGTTTTGTTCTCATTTCAAATGTTGGATGCATTCTTATTTCACAATAGAAGTTTAATTTATGTCTGAAATTAAAACTATACTAGTCTAATTAGGTTTTTGTATGCAAACTTCCAAATTTCATACCTATAGTGTACTTCAATTGGAATTGGTGTGCATTTTTAGTTCTAGCCATGAAAAATTGGAAAATACTATCATTTGTTGTTTTGGATGACTCGGATTTTACTGTAGATCTTACAATTTCCATAAATTAGTACAAGAGTTTGTAGAAAAGGTTGGTATGTCTATGTTATAGTGCAATTTATTCAATATAGCATGAAATGATGATCTGTCAATTCATTTGTAGAATATATTTCAAGAATATTTCATATGTCAATTCATTTTTAGTATATATTTCAAGAATATTCCATATGTCAATTCATTTTTAGTATATATTACGAAGAATATATTTCATCATTTGTACTTTCATACACACTTCTTAGTATGGGTTGCACATTAAACTCTCTTAAATATAGGGAAAATGCACATATGGATTACATACTACACTTATATTACACATTAGAAACACATTAACTATATAAAAATATATGCATTGCCAAGAAATACTAACAATTTATATTACAACAATATTAGTATGTACATAGACATCAAATGTACACCATACTATCTTAGAAATCTAGGCTGCTTGGAAGCAGTGATCAAATTTGAAGGGTGGGTCTTAATTTCAATTGGAAGGGAATTTATTCTTTCAGGCCTTCAGAGATGAAAGGAAATATAAATAATTGTCCTTTAATTGACAAGTATAAATTAGCCAAACCTTTTCACCAAAAAAAATGCAAAAAACAAATATTGTTTTTCAGCTCTTGTTGTGAAAGCATACATGTATGTGATGGAGGGGCGTAAGTCAACTGAATCCTTGCAACTCACTGTATTTCTAAGTCTCAACACTCCTTTTAAATTGAACCATAATACCAAAATAAGTTTATTAATGGCTAGATCTGAGAAATTTATAGGTGTGTGTAATTAAGTGCTTGGGGCTCTAAAATTTGTTGTGTTTTGTACTAGTCCAGGGTTCACTGAATCGATAGTAATCGGTAGGAATTTTAATTATTTAATGAAAACAATTAATGTGTATAACCTCTATTCCTTAAACATTTTCCATGCTGATGCAGGCCACTTCCCTCTTTATTGTCTTACCAAAAGGCATGATAATGAGGAAGAAGACCTAAAATTATGGACTTCACCTTCAAACAATTCCTTGAAATCACATTGGTAAGGACTCATGATAAGAAGATCATAACCATCCAACGTGTCAAATCTCAGTTGATACTATTAATTAAAGACTTATAAGATAAATTTAATATAAGACTTATAGTTGTATCTTACTCTTTGTGTTTTAATATTTTATGGTTGTCTTTGGGCCTTGACCTAATTCGTATTATAAGGTGAGGATGTGCAGGTATAATAATCCTTAGTTATGACTATGAGATGAGGATTTAAAGAGAAGAGGAAGTAAAGAGAAGAGAAATTTATATGGATGGATAAGTTCAAAAGTTGCACTTCTTTTGAAATGTTGATATAAATTATGTCCTTCCTTATTGGAAGGGTAAAATTCAAATTTTAATTTGTTTTGAAGGACAATTTTAACTTTACACTTCTGGGAAGGGCTAGAACCCTTTGGAAGGGCTATGAAGGGTTCAATTTTAAATATTTGGGTGGTTTTTGCAATTCCTCCTTTTTAGAATAAGAAAATTTTCTATAGCTTCTCTTGCCTTTTTCAGAACCCTCCAGTTCTACAGAAGCTTCATCGGCCATATGTTTTAATTGTTTTTCTTTCTCTTTCACTTTGTTTGCAAGATTTATCACCTTTCTATGCAATCTATCTTTTTCTTATAGGCATTTCTTCAACATCTCTACATTATTATTTTTCTGATTTGAGTGCTCATATTCATTTCTTTTAAGATCCTCATCTGTCCACTTCAGGGCAAATTGAACTGCACTTAATTTTATCTTGACCTATTGTACCTCCTTCTCGAGCTCTTGTGCCCTCAAATCGCTATCAGATGGAGTATACAAAATTTCTTCTGCCACATGTTTATTCTACAAAGCTTTAATTTGGGATTTCAAATCTTGTATCACACTATCACATCCCAAATGTAGTGCTTTTCCCTTCTCCAATAGTTTTTGGTGAAGGTCTCTAATTTCAGCCTCCTTCTCCTCTATCTTCTTCTTCAATGTTGGATCTGATGAGACAAATGTAAACTCTACAACATTAAATGTTGAAGCAACGTCATTCAAGTTCTTGTATTGTTGTTGCAATGACTTCTAAAACTGGAGTAAGCTCTCCATAGTTACATCACCTAGTTTTGTACTTTCAAATTTTTTTGGTGTGATGGCCTTTTTAACCTCTGCTTTGGATTATTTTGTTGTGGTGACCTCTTTACCCTTGACTATTTATTCTTCTGGTGTGCATACCTGTTTTGTGAGGACCCTACAGCAAACAAGTAATCAAAATACACAATATAGCAGCAAAACTCAAAATCACTTTTATATTAATCGCAGGCCACTTCAAGGGGGCAACCTCCTTTGAGCAAGCTCAATACAAAATAACTTCACGGTGCCTTCCTTGGCCTCAACACACACTTATATACCAAAAATAGGCACCAATACTATGGGTCAAAACCATGGGCCAATATAAACTATGGACACCAATACTATGGGTCAAAACCATGGGCCAATATAAAATATGGATCAACAAATACTACAGGCGGCTTACAAAGCATATGCGCCTCACAACAATAACACAAACTATGGATCAACAATTACTATGGGACGACTTACAAAGCATATGCGTCCAACAACAATATACTAACATAGTAAAGAGAGGGATTGACATGGGTTCCTAACATCCCCTCCCCCTTAGAAAAAGCTTTGTCCTCAAAGCTTTAAATGTGGAAATTGTCGTTGTATCTGGAGGAGTGGTTCCCACGTAGCATCCTCGGGCTGCATTCCATGCCATTGAATTAAGACCTCTATGATAGAGCGAAAGCGAAGCTGATGAGTGCACTTATTGAGGACAGCCTCCGGCTCCAAAAAGATGGATCCTTCATTATCCAGTTCTGGTAAAATAGTTTGGCCTTTGATATTGGTGCCAAGAACTTTCTTCAGACAAGAGACATGAAATACTGGATGAATGCGGGAAGAAGGAGGAAGTTCCAATTTAGAAGCAACAAACCCAATATTCTGAAGAATCCTATATGGCCCATAGAACTTTGGAGCGAGCTGATGACGCCCTTTAAGTTTTAGTGAGGATTGCTTGTAAGGCTGGAGACGAAGAAAAACCATATCACCGGCTTCATAAGTGCGCTCAGAACGGTGCTGATCAGCTTGTTGCTTCATGCGATTTCCTGCCATGTGAAGGTTTTTGCACAAAATGCGAAGAACCGCGTCAACTTCCTGAACTGGAGAACTACTGGGGGTGTAAGGAAGAAGAACTGGCGGTGCCTGAACATAAACTGCTTCATATGGAGTCATTTTAGAGGCAGTGCGGTAAGAGGTATTGTACCACCATTCAGCAAGAGGGAGCCACTTTGCCCACTGATGTTGTTGCTCAGAGGAGAAGCAACGAAGATAAGGTTCCAAGCATTTATTGATAATTTCAGTCTGACCATCCGTTTGGGGGTGATAACCTGAACGCATCTTCAGTTTGGTGCCAGTTTGGTGAAAGAGTTCTGTCCAAAAATGACTGGTGAAAGTCGCATCACGATCCGAGACAATGGAAGAAGGCATTCCATGAAGATGAAAGATCTGGTCCAAGAAAATTTGAGCAATGGAAGAGGCTGTATAGGGATGGTTGAGAGCACAAAAATGATGATATTTGGAGAGGCGATGAACCACAACCAAAATCACAGTCTTCCCTCCAGATTTAGGGAGCCCGTCAATGAAATCCATAGAAATATCTGTCCATATCCAGGGAGGTATGGGCAAGGGCTCGAGCAATCCCGGAAGGGGTGTTGTTTCACCCTTATTGCACTAGCAGGTATCACCTTCAACCACCATCTGTTGAATTGTCCTTTTCATGCCCTTCCAAAAGAAGTTACGCCATGCCCGTTCATACGTTTTGAGAAAACCAGAGTGCTTCGTTGACGGAGAAGCATGGAGTTCATAGAAGATAGCTTGTTGAAGATCTGTGTTCGAGGGAAGCACCAGACGACCCTTGTATCGCAGTGAAGCACCATCCCAAGAGTAATGTGGAATAGCAGAAGGGTTGTTGTCCAAGCGTTGGATGATGTGAGATAATGAAGAGGCATTGACATAACCCTGCTGAACCGATTGCAACCAATTTGGAACAGGCATAGAAATAGCGGAAAGAGAACCTTGGTCATCAAATGTGCGAGAAAGGGAATCCGTCACAAGATTGTCCTTACCCTTCTTATAAGTGATCTCATAGTCATAACCCATGAGATTGATAACCCATTTCTGTTGTGCTGGGGAGGATACACACTGTTCTAGGAAATATTTCAGACTCTGGTGATCAGTTTGGATGCAGAAATGAGTCCCTGAGAGGTAGGGTCGCCACTTTTGTACTGCATGCCAAATGGCCATCATTTCCTTCTCATATGTAGAGGCAGCTAAATTCTTACCGGAAAGGGCTTCGCGGGTGAACGCAATGGGGTGTTCATCTTGGAGGATAACAGCACCAAGTCCATTGCTGCAAGCATCACTCTCAATAGTGAAGGGCTTGGAAAAAGCGGGCATAGCTAGAACGGGTGTAGTACACATAGCTTGTTTCAGCTTGTCAAATGCACGCTCAGGAACATGTGTCCATGTAAAAGCATCATTTTTCAACAGCCCAGTTAATGGAGCTGCAAGCTTCCCATAATCCTTGACAAACTTGCGGTAGTAGCCAATCAACCCCAAAAAACCACGAAGGCTCTGGAGTGTCTTAGGAGGTGGCCAATTGTTCATGGCAGCGATTTTGGCAGGATCCACACGAACCCCTTGTGCTGAGATAATGTGCCCGAGATACTCAACTTCCTTTTGGCCAAAAACACATTTAGACTTTTTGGCATGGAGATGATGATCAGAGAAAAGTTGCATTACAAGAGCCAGATGCTGGAGATGTTCAGCCCATGTTTTACTGTAGATGAGGATATCATCAAAAAATACCAGAATGAATTTCCGCAAATAGGGCCTGATGTTGAGAGGAATGCTACCAGGGAGGAGCTGAATACAATGGTCCTCTGGTCGTGAAGGTGGAAGTCCCACTGGTTCAGCAAAAACACCTGTATAGCGATCCAGAATTTGTTGGAGAGCCAAAGGAGTAGTGGGGGCCACTGAAGGTTGCATTTGAAGGGAATGGAGCTGAGCAATGACACCATGGGAACTCTTCTTAAGGAGTTTTTCTAGGCGATGTGAACTAATGATGCTGAGAGACCCTAGTTGTAATCCCTTCAATGTGTGTTTGTGTCCATCGGGGGAGAACTGCATCCAAAGTTCAGCAAAATCCCATAATATGGGACCAAGTGTGCGCAGCCATTGAGCGCCCAATACCACATCACATCCGCCTAAGGTCAAGGAAAACATGTCAGAGTGGAGGTTATAATCTCCCATAGAGATACACACATTACGACACTTCCCTTTGCAAGGTAAGGTGCCCCCATTGGCAACCATGACTTCAAATTTGGAGCAAGGATGGATAAAACAATAAGCTTGTTTGGCGATCCGAGGGTCAATGAAATTATGAGTGCTGCCAGAATCAATGAGTATTGTAAGAGGAAGCTTCTTGAAGTAACCGCGTACCCGCATTGTTTGGGGGGCAGTGACTCCAGCTAAAGCATGGAGGGATATCTCGGGCTGGTCGTCCTGAGATGGAGGGTCAGGAGGCGGCTCCTGAGTGTCAACCGAAGCATCCATTACATCGGCAACTTCTTCACCAATTTCAGAGGCAGGTGGAGAATCCACATCCAAGAGATAGATCTTTTGTTGAACACATCGATGTCCCCGACTGAATTTCTCATCACAATTATAACAAAGCCCTTTTTCTCTGCGTGCCTGCATCTCTGTTTCAGACAAATGCTTGATTGGAGGTGAGCGAGGAGCTGGCGGAATGGGAGGTCGTTGAGAACCCATATTTCGGGAGGGAACAAAAGAGGATTTGGAGCGCTGTTGGGCTGCCATCTTGTCTTCTACCAACTTAGCCAACCCCAGGGCTTCCATCATTGTGTTGGGACTGAACATTTTGACCTCAGAGCGAATTGCATCCTTTAGACCACTGATAAAACAACTCCGGTAGAAGTCATCAGGTAATCCTGCAGTGTGATTAGCTAGTTTCTCAAATTCAGTTTGATACTCTTTCACAGTGCCAATTTGGCGAAGTTTAGTGAGAGCTCCTGTGAAGTCATCAAAAGCACTAGGACCAAATCGTTTCAAAAGGAGCTGGAAAAAAGTAGGCCATTTTGGCTCATCATGAGCCTTGATGTACCAATGATACCATTGAAGAGCTTCCTGTTCCAAATGAAAGGAGGCAAGTGGAACTTGGTGGAAATCAAAAGTATTATGAAGGCTGAAATACTGTTCTACATGATAGATCCATCCAGTCGGATCAGTACCATTGAAGCGCGGAAAATCTAGCTTCAGACCGCGAAAATTGTTGGAAGAAGAGAACTCATTGGTTGATGAAGAATCAGACTGTCGTCTGGTGTTCATAGCTGAATGCTCAAGATGGAGACCGAGAAATTTGTCATCTAGTTCCTGGAGTTTGGCTTGGATGGCTGCAAGTGCTTCCTCCATGATTTTTGCTCCTGTGCGGGTGACAACCATAAGCAGGATATTTTTCAGGAAGGGATCTGCAACGGCGCAGAAGTGATCGGCAATAGATGGATCTGCAACGGCGCGGAACTGACCGGCAACAGTTCTGGACAGAGGAAATCTGCAATTGTGCAACTGAAAATAGATATGGACCCCAGGTATGTGCGGCTTCCTATCGGTTCAAGGGATTCACTCGGCCACCAATGTTTTTTGACGGCTTGCGTATTGGGGCAGTACCCCTCACTCCATGGCTCAGGTAAAACTGATAACCGCTTGGCCACAAACGACAGCTCTTGGTTTACCTCACGGGTGGGAACTAGTCAATCAGGTAGGGGTCGTTGCCCTTTTCGCTGGAAGGTCCTCTCAATGGGCCAGCTACTTCGGGGTTCCTGTGGTACTCATCACAATGCGTTTTAGGGCTTATGCCCAAGTACTTCCCAGAGTTAAGCGGAGAGGGAATATTCCCAGATCCAAACCTGCAACAGAAAAAAAAAAATTGGGCAGAAATTCCACCGAATGTTCAAAAACCGGATCTATATTGCTCAAAATCGCTATTATAGCATGTTTCCGGAACTGGAATAACCACTCTGCTTCTACCCATGAAATTGGAATAAAAATCTGGGCACTCGGTCAGAAAATTTTCTCGCCGCAATTTCCGCGGCCGTCACCGAAATTCTGAAAAATTGCAGATTTTAAATCCACGATATCTCCACTTTTAGAACTCCAAATGAGATGATTTTTTTTTTGAAAGAGGAATTCAGATATGCAATCTGTTTCTTCTGATTTTGTGCAAAAAGTTTTAGAAATTGATCTGAAAGTCACCGCCCAAAAAAAAAAAATATTCCCACTTGTGCCAAGGAAAGTGCTCTGATACCAGATGTGAGGACCCTGCAGCAAACAAGTAATCAAAATATATGATATAGCAGCAGAACTCAAAATCACTTTTATATTAATCGCAGGCCACTTCGAGGGGGCAACCTCCTTTGAGCAAGCTCAATACAAAATAACTTCACGGTGCCTTCCTTGGCCTCAACACACACTTATATACCAAAAATAGGCTCCAATACTATGGGTCAAAACCATGGGCCAATATAAACTATGGGCGCCAATACTATGGGTCAAAACCATGGGCCAATATAAACTATGGATCAACAAATACTACAGGCGGCTTACAAAGCATATGCGCCTCATAACAATAACACAAACTATGGATCAACAATTACAATGGGACGACTTACAAAGCATATGCGTCCAACAACAATATACTAACATAGTAAAGAGAGGGATTGACATGGGTTCCTAACATGTTTACCCTTGATTGTTGATCCTTCTGGTGTGCAGACTTGTTTACCCTTGACTGTTGATTTTCTTGGTGTGCAGACCTGTTTACCCTTGACTGTTGATTCTTCTAGTGTGCAAAATTGTTTACTCTTGACTGTTGATTCTTCTGGTGTGTACAATTGTTTACCCTTGACTGTTGATTTTTTCCTCTTCCAACACTTTTAGCCTTAAGAGTTGCTGAAATCCTTTCAATTCTCTTTTTTTGTAGCAACTCATTTTTGTTTTTAATTGTTTTATTCAATTTTTCCAATCTTGCTTCATATTCTGCAGTCTCATTTTGTTGTTTAATGATCATTTCTCTCAATGCCCTTTGAAACTCAACCTTCAAACGTGCAATAAATGTTTCTTTCTGCTTCAATTCTTGCTGAAGTTTTGCATCCTTACCAAATACAGTTTTCAGTGGTGGCATGTTCCAAACTTCAGGCCTGTTTTTCAGCTCATTTTCAAGTCTCCCTAGAGTTTCGTCATCTTTTTTCTTTTGATCTTCATACATGTCTTTCAGTTTGTCAAGGTCAAAAATTGATTCTGCTAGAACTACGGTAAATTTAGAAAATTGATCCTTACTAATAAGTTGATCCTTCTGTCCAATTATTTTTTCAGTTTCCACAATTCTTTTCTCTAAACCTGTAACACGATGTACCAAATCAAGAATTTGGACATCCTTAGTTCTACACAATTCGTCACTAGCTTTGAAGGAATCCTCCCACAAGGTAGATTGTTCTTTGAAATGTACCATTTTATCAAATAAAGAAAAAACAAATCTACCATCAAAANGATCACTCGTTGGTGAATGGTCGATATCATTGTTCACAAATTCCTCCCATTTATCTGCATTTTCATTTCCATGCATTCCAGCCAAAGTTGTGACAGCAACATCTTCTTCAAGGGAAAGTGAAGGCATGTCGTTTCCCACAAATTCCATATTGTCCTCTAAAGGTTGGCCAATCTCCTTTTTCTGATTGAGTCACCCATTGAAGAAGCAGAGTATGACTAATCTCTCTAGTTTTGGATATGGTTGATAAAGAAATCTGGCCTTAATCTGTGCTCAATCAATCACCAATAACCTTGTTGCAACTATAGAAAAATGGTGCAAAAAATGCATGAGTTGAACCGCGCATTGAAAGCTGGCATTGGTTTGGCGGGTGTGCAAAGATAGCCATATATCGTCGATATAGAAATGCAAGTTCCTCTAAAATTAAAAACGTCGATATTGCCAGTGTTTTTCTGCCATGATAAAAAAAATGAAGTATTAATCCATGAATGTTCAAAACATGGAAATATTTTGTGAAAAATTCCGGCCAAATGTATTAGTGTATCCCTTTAAATGTTAGCAAAGACTTGGCTCTCATTATTCTAATTTGTAGTCATGATGTGTGATTTCATCTTCAAAGCGTTTTCATCATGGGAGGCGGTGAAGGCTCCACATCCAGGGAGGTATTACTGCACAAGAACATCAAGAAAGTGCACAACGAGGGAGGTATTATGGCACAAGAATGTCAAGAAAGTGGTGATGTCTCACATCGATAAGTTCTAATAGCTAGTCTCCATTAATTTATGGTTTTATTTTTTTATTTTGAATTTTTCTAGAGTTAAATAAAACGTTGCTTCCAGGATGTTGTTAATATTTGCCCCAAATACCTTGTTGTAAAAAGAGCACGGGGGCTTCACTTATTGAACAATATCCTATCACGTTAGTTCATATTGTGGGTTTTAAAATTATCAAAAATTGAACCAATATATTGCAGGTATTGGGGGGGATGAGGGGTTTAAGGTGAGGGTGGGTAGGGTGGCTTATAAGGATTGAGGTATAAAAATGGGTGGGGAGGAGGTTTTAAGTATTGGGAGGGAGTTTCAACAAAAATACTTTGGGGCAATATCTCTGGAAATTAAGGGTATTCTTTAATATCCCATGATCGCACATGCTATGTGAGAGGTTCACTAAGTGAAATCCCCATGGAAAAGAGGAGCCTTCTGCAGTTCTCGCATTGAGCATCATTATCAATGATGTTAGGTAACAAATTTTTAATGCTTCATTTTCTCAAACCATTCTTTATACTTCTTAGGTTCCTTCTAAAGTTTAAAGCTTTAATCGAAATTCGCTTTAATCAAAATTCTTTGGCACATGGGATAAGCTCGAGAATAGAGATGAACGATTGGACGTCATAATAGGAGACCTCGCAGATCCTATGGAAGGATGTCCTCGTTATCAATTGTACACAAAATATTTCTATGAGCTTGTTATAAAGCCAAATTTGAGCCACAGAGGATTGTTCATTACTCATGTATAACACCACAATAAAATTGGTCAAATTATTATAGAAACTATTTCTTGACAGTCTTCTTTTCCTGTGTCACGATGTACATCAATTAACAAGATAAATAATAAGTTGATAATAATAAGGAATGTTCTAGCAGTACTGTGTAGGTTTAGGACTCTCACCCATAATTGCAGGCGACTTCAGTTCGAAGATTGAGTTGTATAGACAGTTCTATTCATTTAGTTTAAAGTTCTTAAAAATATAAAGTTAGGGAATAAATATCAAGTTAGAGGAGCGGTTGATCTCCTAACTCCTCACTCACTTAAGTTGAAAACTAAGTTAGAAGAGCCGTTAATCTCCGACTCCTCACTCACTAAAGTTTATGAAATCAATTGAACACAAAACAAATTGCATTTTTCTTGGGTAACAACCCTTCATTTTTATGGTTTTTATATGACCCACAACATCTTGGCACATAAATGGATTTTTTGATTGGTTAAATAAGCCATTTCCATAAGTTGACCTATTATTCCTATTTAAGATTGAAATATAAAGATATAACCATTTTCTTATGCACTAAATTGAAACGCACCAATACTAATGTTAATGTGATTTGTTAATATGAAGTCTTTATTATTCAATAAAGCAGGGTAGACCAGCTTCATGCTTGGACTAAGTGAGTTATTGTTTCTTAGCGAATGGCTTTGAACACCTCACTCAATAATAAATCTCTATAGCAATTAATCTCTACACATATTATACTGGCATATATACGTTCTACTTGCATATGTTTGAACAATGGAGCTTACGGCAGCAGTCTCTTAAGGCTGTCATTTACTTGGGCTTAAGGCATCATGTAAGGCTTATTTCTATGGGAATGATACTTAATAATGGCAAGAAGTTTGTTAAACGTATTATATTGGCATTTAGATGCAATTTTCCCTTGAATTGAATCCATACGTAGTTCGATCTCCGGTAGCTTTATTTCTTATAAAAACAACTATGGTATAAAAAGACTAATTAGCTTTATCTCAACTTGACTCCCACTAGCCTTTTACAATCTGACAAATTAGTAGTAAACTTTTGGTTTTATTTAGTCTCAGTAGGCGTTAACTTTGAGTCCCGTTGCAATGAGTAGTTAGTTGTATTTAAAACAACGACTATTTTGCTACCGCGAAGCCTAACTATCGCTAATACAATAATAGAACCATTACTGGTTTTGATACTTGCATAGACTCTCGGGGTGGCTCCGGTTAAACTTGCAGGTCTTCTGGGGTTGTTACCGTGCCACTGCCATTGCGAAGACTTTGTGACCTATTGTTCGTACCCATATCAATAGTCCACCGTACAGTTAAGCAAAAAATAATAATAATGCATATCTACGTTGTTGTGTAATATCTACGTTGTTGTGTAATGAGGAACCCTTTAGTTGTTGCAAGGAACCCATTATGAAGAAGTTTATATATATATATATATATTTTTTTTCTGTTGTTTAAAGCCCTTTCCAAATGCACGGAGACTTCATTGAACCTCTCACATAGCATGTACGATCTGGGATATTAAAGAATACCCTAAATTTCCAGAGATATTGAACCAAACTCTTTTTGTTGAAACCCCCTCCCAATACTTAAAACCTCCTCCTCACCCCTTTTTATACTTCAACCCTTATAAACCATGCTACCCACACCCACCTTAAACCCCCTCATCCCCCAATACCTGCAATATATTGGTTCAATTTTTGATAATTTTAAAACCCACAATATGAACTAACGTAATAGGATATTGGTCAACAAGTGAAGACTCAGTGGCCAAATGAGACTGGTAATGTGGAACCTTTTTTTTTGTGTCAATCGAACTAGCATATAATAATTGTATCACTTTGATGTTAATTAGTTGTAACTTTTTTACTTTATCTCATTCCCCATGGTAAGTCTAATAAAAAATCATTGAGATCAGGTTAGAGACAGAATCCTTCTCCTATCGGGTAAAACCAATAGTGTCATAGAAGAGGAATTCTATTAGAATTCGACATAGCTACTACTGAGAATCTTCTCCATTTCAACAATTTTTCTTTAAATTTAAAATCAAATTAGCTGAATCACCTTCAAAAATCCAGGTAGGGTTCGATGCCAAGGCTCAATACCCCAGTGTCTATTGAACCGTGGCATCTAACCCTACCTCGATTTTTGAGGTAAATAATCGTTTGGGACCTGCTCATATCAACAGCCAGCCATGAAAAACCCAAGGTCTAATTATCAATTGCAATTCATATCAACCATCTATGAGATATTATGGATTATAATATCTCAACGAAATTGTACAAGTGGGTAGACCCTATAACATTTGGCATTACCAACAATCTATATAGTCTCTGGTTTTATTATGGTGGAAGAATTTTACCTAAAATTTGAAAAAATCACAAATAATGTTTAATATATTGAAATGCCACTCCTATGTTTTTTACATGTGTATTTGTAAGGTGTGCATATTTTGGGATTTGGACTTGATCGAGCATATCATCAAGATTTAATAAATACTTGACGAAACTTGACAATTGTATTGATGCGATTCATTGTCTGATCTTTTAAATTCATTTAGGGGTTTGTTTAAGATAAGTTAAATGTTGTTATCGCGGTTTATGCTGCAATGTGGCATGATGGACCTGCTGGTTGTATGACGCATGCTGGTATTTACAGGGAGTTTGTGGTGTGCGGCCAGATCGATATTCGACCTGGTGGCTGTATGACGCCTGCTGGTAGTTACGGAGGTTATTAAGTAAAGATTTTGAGGTTACATACAAGCACCAGGTTCAAGAAATGAAGCTTTTCATCATCGTTTGCATTCATTCACTATCATTGGGAGAAGAGAGTTAACCATCGCCATTAGATTGCAGAGACATAGGATTTTGTTTTACTTTAACATCCACTAAGAAAATATTTGCCAATTTTATATGGAGAATGCCATGGGACTGGCTGGAAAAAGGTGTGGAAAGAAATTCCACGACCGCTATGCCCACAGACTCAGGCGGTACATGAACCTTCAAAGGTAAAACGCTAGAAGTTGAAGTTGAGTGTATAACGGATACTTGTAATTTTTTATAGATATTTTTTAAGCGAATTATGAATTGTTCGATTCGAAGAAGTTCTAATTTCAGGCAGCAACAGGAAGAGATATTGCCATCAATTCCTATCTTGTTCTGCTTGAAATGAAGAACTGCAAATTCTCAGCCACTTACTTTGGTTTTCTTATGGGGACCTACCTTTGCTACAAATGAGCTTTTCTTGTGGGAATATACTTTTCCTGCAGATGAACACGGTATTGCAACTCCAAGTCCCAGTCCCAGTCTCGACATGGATGCCGGTACAGCCTAGGATGGCCTACGTTCCCTCTATCGTCGGGGAACTTTTAGTGTGTATCATTTGTTTCGTCCTTCATTGAAAGTCTGTGCAATCAAATTGAGTTAAAATAATGTTAGGAAGGCACTGGATTTTAGCTTGAGTCTCTGTGTGTTGTTTTATGTGTGTTGTCTCGATTGTATACAATTTCGACTCAAATTAAAATAACATCGTATGCATCCTCACAGTTCCTCCCATGTGAATAACTTTCCTAGTAGCGGCCTGGTTAAATGAGAATCCTTACAGTATGCATCTGGGTTAATATGGACTAGACTCTGTTTTTATTATTTGTGTTGTGAAGGACATGGAGTTTGTCAATCTTTTATCTTATTAACTACCCGTCTATTCCCTTTGAATTTAGAATGACGTCTGAATGTGTCATTGCGATTGCAAGTTTGAGAAAATATAAATGTGTCTGTGTGTGGCTAAGTTGGTGTTAAAATATGAAATGGCAGGGAATGATAAAATTTCATTCCATTGCATCCCATGTCAAAACACTAGTTGCTGAGAGCACAAGCTATTGCAGAAACGACATTGCTGAGAGAACAAGCTATTGCAGAAACAACATAACATAGTTCATAATAGGCTAGAGAGTGTCTATAGGGAATATTAATGTGGAATGAGATATATTGATTTGAATATATTAATGTGTGAAAACATCATAAATATGTGTGAATATTAAAGACGTATATATATGTGTCCACAAATTTCATAGGCCTATATATCTCATTCCAACATCTCACCAGTAATATTAATGGCCATGTTACAAATAATTTAATTTAACAATGATTTTATTTAAATAACCTAATTCGTATTAATAATATAGCTATAAATTAGGTCCACATTTAATAATATAATGGTTAATATTATCACATACATACATTAATTGTTGGTTATGGTTATTTAGGTTTTTGAATCTCATGGCTTCTATAGATTAATACAATTTTTTGAATCTCATAGATTGTATAAATTAAGACAATTCCTAGGATGAGTTATTTATATATGTTTCCACATGATGATGGTTATGGTTATTTAGGTTTTTGAATCTCATAGATTGCATAAATTAATATAATTTTTTTAATCTCATAGATTATATAAATTAATATAATTTTTTGAATTTCATAGATTATATAAATTAATACAATTCGTAACGTTTTGATATACATATGTATACACATATGTATACGAGGTGATTTACAAGTATGCTCATTATGGTTTAATATTTATTTTTAATGTAGCATTAAGAATAATATTTTTTATTAATGCTATTTTAGTTTTATCCTAATTTATAGGAGAATAAATTTAGTTATGACAATAATTTTGTTTATTAATAAATTCATTAGGAATAATAAAAAATAATAATGTAACACTATTTTTTTTAAATGCTCTAAAACTAAGACTCTCGCTTTTATATATTCTTATATTTAAATTTAATATAAAATTATATTATTTACCTTTTTTTAATATAAATATCATATTAAATGTTAGGTCAATAAATTAAATCTAAAAAGTATTGATTTAAAGTAAAAACATTTGTAAATATCATATTAAATGTTTGGTTAAGAATTTAAACATAAAAATTATTGACATAGATTTTTATGACATAAATATAATACTTAATTTGTTTATAATAATCTGTTAACCATATTACTTTACAAAATTTATGTTTTAATACACAGCACATGATTAACAATTTTTAGGCTCACAATACATAATTAACAATTATTAGGCTCCTTTTGGTAAGATAAGTTCTATAAAATAGTGTTGGAGTAGGGTTTTGAATTTTATCTTATTCCATACATTTTGTTAATATAGAGCTCTATATTTAATAACAAGATTGAGGAAACACCCATCCATTTTTACATTCTAATATTGTAATAAAGGCTCCAAGTAACTTTGTGGAAATATCCCTTTCAATACACAAGACTATTGAACACGATTAACATTATGTTAATATGCCATTCACTTTATATCAAAAGATGAACATGATCAACATTATGTTAATATGTCATTCATATAATATTAAAGTTCATACATGATTTATATTATGTTAATGTGTCATTATCTTATGTTATGTTTATGTTGCATTTAGGCATATATATAATTATATATTTTTATAAAATTCAATTTCAAATAAACTAAAGTCAAACATGGTAAAAATAAATAAATAATATTATTTTATTATAATTAATTACATTTTTTTAATGCTTTATAGATATACATACTATTATGTGGGATGCCTTAGAAGATGTTTATAGACACCATAGCGATTTATGTATGTGCATGATCAGTCATGCATATGCATGGTATTGTGTAGCTAATTATGTGCAAATATATTAAGTGCATGCAAGAATGAAGCTATCAAAGGTTACATCGCATTGTGATGTTTATTTATGTTGAATTGCAACATTAGTCAAGAGTGATGTTGTAATAATGTGACATTTGATGTTCAAGAAATTTCATATCGAATTGTGAAGTATGACCTCGTGTTTCACTAAATCTAACCATGGTTAACTATGGCCAAATTAATTCAATCTTGGTTAACCAAAGTTAACTACAATTAATTAAACTGAATCCTTTTTTCATGAAAGTCAACTATGTTTGACTTTTACCAAACTAAAGTCAAGCATGGTTGACGAAAGTACGCCATGGTTTGTTACAATGTCCAGTATATTTCGACACAACAAAATTTGTGACACATTAATAATGTGGCATTAAGTGTTCATTAAGGGTTATGTCACAATATGATGTTTTTCAAGGGTTACGTAGCATTGTGATGTTCATTGAGTGTTATGCCACATTGCAACCTTAGTGAAGGGTTATCCCACATTGGGACAATACCTAATCTGTGACCATTTAATAATGTGACATTCGATGTTCAGGAAATTTTATGTTGCATTGTGAAGTATGGCCACGCGGTTCACTAAAGTGTGCCATGGTTAACTAAAGTCAAACCTTACTCATTAAAGTCAACAAAATTTGACTATGGTCAAAATGAAGTTAAGCATGGTTTACCAAAGTTGTTCACGGTGTTCTACAATGTCTGGTATATCTCGACATAACCCAAGATGCAACACAATAATAATGCAACAATCGGTGTCTATCAAGGGTTACGTCGCATTGTGACGGTTATCAAGAGTTATGTTCCATTATGATGTTCATCAAGGGTTATGCTACATTACAACAATGGTAAAGCATTATGCTACATTATGACAATTCCCAAGATATGACACATTAATAATGTGACATTTGATGTTCAATAAATTTTATATCGCATTGTGAAGTATGACCCCATGTTTCACTAAATCCAACCATGGTTAACTATGGTCAAACTAAATTCAAACTTGGTCAACCAAAGTTAACTACAATTAATTAAAGTGAATCCTTTCTCATGAAAGTCAACTATGTTTGACTTTTACCAAACTAAAGTCAAGCATGGTTGACCTAAGTACACCATGGTTCGTTACAATGTCCAATATATGTCGACACAACAAAATATGCGACACATTAATACTGCAGCATTAAGCACTCATCAAGGGTTATGTTACATTATGATGATTTTCAAGGGTTACGTTGCATTGTGATGTTCATTGAGTTTTATGTCACATTGCAACCTTGGTGAAGGGTTATCCCACATTATGACAATACCCAATATGTGACACTTTAATAATCTAACATTCGATGTTCAGGAAATTTCATGTCGCATTATGAAGTATGGCCACGTGGTTCACTAAATTGTACCATGGTTAACTAAAGTCAAACCTTACTCGTTAAAGTCAACAAAAGTTGACAATGGTCAAACTAAAGTCAAGCATGGTTTACCAAATTCAGCCATGGTGTTCTACAGTGTCTGGTATATGTCAATATAACCCAAGATGCGACACAACAGTAATGCAATAATCGTTGTCTATCAAGCGTTATGTTGCATTGTGACGATTATCAAGGGTTATGTTCCATTACGATGTTCATCAAGGGTTATGCTGCATTACAACAATGGTCAAGCATTATGCTACATTACGACAATGCCAAAGATGTGACACATTAATAATGTGACATTTGATGTTCAATAAATTTCATGTTGCATTGTGAAGTATGGCCACGTGTTTCACTAAAGTTAACTATGGTCAAACTAAAGTCAAGCTTAGTTGACTAAAGTCAACTACAATTAATTAAAGTGAATCCTTTCTCACAAAATTCAACTTTGTTTGAAAATATATTAAGTACTCACAAGAATAAAGCATTAATAATATGACATTCGGTGTTTATGAAGGGTTATGTCACATTGTGATGTTTATTAAGGGTTATGCTCCATTACGATGTTCATCAAGGGTTATGTCACATTTTGAAATTGGTCAAATGTTTTTTCACATGTGACATTAGTCAACTATGGTCAAATTAAAGTCAAGAATGGTAAACCAAAGTCAACCATGATTACCTAAATCCAATCCTTAGTCTCTAAAGTCAACCATGGTTGACTTTAGACAAACTAAAGTCAAGCATGGTTTACCAAAGTCAACCATGGTTCGCTACAATTTCTAATATAGGTCGACATAATTAAAGTTGTGACACAGTAATAATGTGGCATTTGACGTTTATCAAAGTTATGACACATTAATAATGCGACATTCACAACAAAATTCAACTTTGTTTGCAAATATATTAAGTGCATGCAAGAATGAAGCATTAATAATGCGACATTCGGTGTTTATCAAGGGTTACATCGCATTCTGCTGTTTATTAAGGGTTATGTTCCATTATGATGTTCATCAAGGGTTATGTCACATTGTGAGATTGGTCAAGGGTTTTGTCACATTGTTACATTGGTCAACTATGGTCAAATTAAAGTCAATAATGGTAAACCAAAGTCAACCACCATTACCTAAATCCAAGCCTTAGTCTCTAAAGTCAACAATGGTTGACTTTGGACAAACTAAAGTCAAGCATGGTTTACCAAAGTCAACCATGCTTCGCTACAATTTCTAATATAGGTTGACATAATCAAAGTTGTGACACATTAATAACGCGACATTCGACATTTATCAAAGTTGTGACACATTAATAACGCGACATTTGACATTTATCAAAGTTGTGACACATTAATAATGTGACATTCACGACAAAATTCAACTTTGTTTGTAAATATCTTAAGTGCATGCAATAATGAAGCATTAATAATGCGACATTCGGTGTTTATCAAGGGTTACGTCGCATTGTGATGTTTATTAAGGGTTATGTTCCATTACGATGTTCATCAAGGGTTTTGTCACATTGTGACATTGGTTAACTATGGTCAAATTAAAGTCAATAATGGTAAACCAAAGTCAACCACAATTACCTAAATCCAAGCCTTAGTCTCTTAAGACAACAATGTTTGACTTTGGACAAACTAAATTCAACCATGGTTTACCAAAGTCAACCATGGTTCACTACAATTTCTAATATAGGTTGACATAATCAAAGTTGTGACACATTAATAATGCGACATTCATGAAATTTCACATTGCAAGGGTATTGTCACATTGGAATGTTCATTAAGTGCCATGTTTAATTGTAACATTCATCTTCTAATCATTTATTACTTATGGAAGCTTGTTACATTAGTTAATTGTTATGTCACATTCTGGTTTGATGTTTCACTCATCTTCATTATAATCACAAGGAACACATATTTGATTGGTACATTAAGAAACTATGAAATATATCATAATGTTCAATTGCGGCATTCCTCCATGGTTATCTCAAATTCTCACAATTCATATTTGCAATGTTCCTCGAAGATTTTATTGGATTGTGATATAAATTTTGTCCTCAAGATAATCCCATAGTAGCAATCGAAACATCTCTTGATGATTCTTGATGATTATGACAATCTAACATTCATCCACGGTCTTCAATATAATTAAATATTATTATTTTCAATTAAATAATTATATTATTTTATTATTACTTTAATAATAATATTTTCATTAAATATTTCCAATACTTCAATAATAATAATTTAATTAAATAATTAATTTTAATAATATAAAAATATAAGAATTATCATCATTATACCTAAATGATATTATTATTTAATTACACTTAATTAACTAATTTTTTCTTATTATCATCTAAAATATTATAATAAATTTATAATATATTACTATTAATGTTAAATGTATCATAATATAAATTAATATGGTTATTTATATATCATAATTTACATTTATATCTAATACTAATAAATTAATATGGTTTGATTGGATAAAAACAAAAAATGGGATTAGAAAAATGAGCTCTGCAACTTGATGCAAGGTTGGGGGTTTGGTTACCAAGGTGGAAGTTTTAACGATGAACCAGTAGTGAAGGAGCGCCTCAGTAGGTCAGTAAGATGGTTCTTGCTCCTCCTCGTGGGGAGAGGGACCGTGGGAGGAACGTACCCTCGGAGGAGGGATCAACAATTCCCACTTTGATCTCGGACATGGAAACCAAGAAAGGAAAAGGAATAGTTAGACCATCTAGCCCACTCATAGATGGGGAAGGCTCTAGTGGGCTCAAGAAAGAGGAAGCAACTAATCATGAAACAAGAAGGACAGGATAGTGTGTCCCGAAATCCAAGACAGTCCCAAAGCTTCAAATTAAATCAGAAAGAGTCAGGGAAGACATTTAGTACATGAAAGAACGCACCCTCATAGGAAATTTTGTGGGGATATGTCCCATAGAAAATACCTTGGTTTGGTGGATAAACACCACGTGGAAACCCCAAGGACACTTCGATATTCACCTCGGAGCAAAAGGTTTCTTCACAATAATCTTCTTTAATGAAGAAGATAGAACGATAATTTTTTAGAATGGTCCATATTTCTATAATTCAGTGGGAGTCTTCCTCAGGCCATGGAAAAAGAGATTCAACTCTGATAAATAAAACCTCATAATTTCCCCAGTATGGATAAGAATGTACTCTCTCCCAACGGAGTACTGGAAGGAAGAAATTCTTATGGGTATAGGGAATATGTTGGGGAACTTCATCAAAGTCTCAGATTAAGCCCGACAATGAAAGTATATCTCGTATGCCCGAATATGTATCTACCTCGACATCTCTAGAGATCTGTCAGATGGAATAGAGTTATCTTAGGAGGATCAAGAATGGTTCCAGGTAATAGACTACGGACAGATCCTATTCAAATGCAGAAGATGTCATGAGCACGGAAACCTATTCTGGGACTGTCCACAAAATAAAAGACCAGGAGGGAAGAAAGATTAGGAAAATCAAGATGTTGATGGGTTCATCAAAACCCAAAACAAGAAATGACAAGTAAGAAAGACCTCGTGACCAGAGATTAATAAAAGGGTGCAAACTCAAAACAGGTATGAGATTCTCTAAGATGATAAGGAAAGTAGAAAATAATCCCAACAAACAAAGCAGAATAAGGAAAGTAATAAAGAAACCCAACATAGTGAACAAACTAAAGATAACTAGGAGAAGGGGATGGAGATAAATACAAAAAAGCAATAGGATACAATCAAAGCACCTACAGATCAATACCATCAGATGCAGCAAGAGATAACCAAGAAATTCATAGAGGTACCTAAGCCAGAAACGAAAGATATGGAGAGAGGAGATCTAGATTTGGAAGGGCTTGAAGCTACTTTCTTTAACAAGATCCCCACTTAGATCCCCCCCAGCAAGTCTCCTTGCTGGAGAAGGAAATAATCCAGGATAAAAACATGAAGTCCCTCGGAGCAATTGTTGAATCTCTCAAAGAATCAGATGCAAAAAATAAATTAAAAAAAGAAACGCGGGGAAGGCCAAGCAATGTTCAAAGAATCAAATCTATAGGGGCGCAACTGCTGGCTTCAGGGCAGTATTGAAAAAGAAGGATTGATAAAGAAAAATCATGGATCATCTCTATGCAAGAAACGAAGTGCTCGGGAGAATAGCTAACAAGTATAGCCCAAAAAATATGGAAGGGATGTGAGTCAGTAGCGATCGACGCCAAAGGGGTAGCTGGAGGGATGGGCATCTTATGGAACCCCCAGGAGGTTAACCTCTCAGGCTTTGTAGCAAATCCATTTTCACTCTCAGCAGACTTCCACCTCTTAGGAACTAGAATAAAAGGATTTATGACCAATGTATATGGGCCCCCGAGGGAAGAGCAGAAATTGTCCTTTCTAGACTCACTTTTTGTTATCAAGGAGATTGTTGATGACACCTTGAAGAGAAAAGAGGTGGTATACAGAACCTAAACCCTGCAAGCACTCAATTCAATGAATTAATTGATGGCCTTAATTTAATAGATGTAATAACTTCTAACGATATATTCACATGGAACAACAAACAAGCTGGAGACAAAGGGATAGCCTGTCGGCTTGATCATTTTTTAATTTTTGAATCCATCATGATGGTTTGTAGGGAGTTAAGAGCAGTGGTACTTCCAGCTGCAAGCTTGGATCATTGGCTAATCTTCCTGGAATGGGAAAATGTGGGGTTAAACCCATGCATACCATTCATATTTGAAAATTTCTAGATCCTACAGATGGATTTTCGTGAGAAACTTTGAGAATGGCACGGGAACGGTGGGAAGAATCCTCACCCATCAAGGGCACCCGAATGTACCAATGCCAATAGAAACTCAAACTCTTAAAATATAACTTTAAAAAATGGAATACGGAGTCCTTTGGTAACATATTCCAAGAAAAACAAGTTCTAGAGTGTAAGATGCAACTGAACCAGGCTCAGGGGATGAGCATGGGATTCTCGGAGAAATTACGGATCCAATAAAAAATACTGTTACAGGAATTTATCCAGCAAGAACAACAGGAGGAAGTCTACTGGAACCAAAAAGACAAAATCAAATGGATTCAAGAGGGAGAACGCAATACCAGCTTCTTTCACAAAGTGGCCATCCAACACTGATAAGGGAGCCAACTGGACAGATTGAAAATGGAGGATGGGAATATAGCCGAAACACAAGAAGAAGTAGAAACCACTTTGAACTCTTATTTTGATAATTTGATGAAGGAGCCAGAAGAAGATAGAGAAGAAGCCCAAAGGGAGGTGTTTAGACATATTCCTAAGCTTATCACTGATGAACACAATCACATGTTGGGAAAATAAATTGAGATGACGGAAGTCGAGGTGGCTATTAAGCAAATGGAAAAGGATAAAGCACTGGGCCCAGATGGGTTCACTACGAACTTTTTCCATGCTTGTTGGGATTGGTTAAAGGAGGAAATATGGGCCTTGGTGAAATATTCTCGGAGGATCAGGAAAATTCTTAAAGCTCTTAACTCAACTTTCTTAACGCTCAACCTCAAAGAAACTGGAACAGAGGACCCAGGGAAACTAAGACCAATTTCTCTATGTAATGTCATCTATAAAATCATCTCTAAGGTTATGGTCAATCATCTGCACCCACTACTTCCCCTCATCATCTCCCCGGAACAAGCTAGGATTGTGGAAGGAAGGAATATCTTAGATGGCATTATCTTGGTCCACAAAGCGATTCACTCGCTCAAAACCTCGAAGACTCCAGGTATGCTCCTAAAACTTGATCTATCAAAAGCCTATGAAAAATTGAATTGGAATTTTTTGGCGGGAATTCTTAGAGCTTTTGGCTTTTTGGAGGATTGGACCAACTGGGTCATGAACATGGTTTCATCGTCCTTCTTTTTTATCTTGGTTAATGGGTCCCCTTTGAACCCCTTCAATGCTTCCAGAGGAATAAGACAGGGGGACCCCCTCTCTCCCTTCCTTTTCATCATCACGACCGAAGGACTAGGAAGATTGCTTAAAAGTAGAAGATTTGAGAACAAGATCCAAGGCTTATCCCTCACTGTAGGGATGGATCCCCAAACTCATCAACATTTTGTGGATGGTAATATGCTCATGGGTCCTTCCTCGTTCCAGGAGACCAGGGGCATTAAAGAGAGTTTGAGCACCTTCCTGGAAGCTAGTGTCTTAGAGATCAAACAAGGAAAAGTCTCAGACCTACTTCTTCAACACCCCAAAAATTACAAAAAGGAACATCATTAGAATCCTGGAGTTTTCAGAAGGAAAAATCCCATCGAAATATTTGGGAGCACCGCTAGCTGAATCAACTATTAGACAAATCTCATGGAAGGAATTACTAGATAAAATCAAACAAAATCTCAGCCTATGGACGTTCAGAGCTCTTAATTTTCTAAGTAGACTCATCCTAGTGAAATTGGTTCTCTAGGCTATGCCACTATATCTCTTCTCGGTGTTGGCTGCCCCAAAATTGGTTATCAAAAAAATCAGAAATATCCAGCGAAATTTCCTATGGGGGGGACTGGAAGGACATAGGAAATGGCCATTGGTGGACTAGAAAACCATATGTATTCCTAAGGCAGTGGGGGGCCTTGGGCTCCGAGATCCTCTAGATAGTAACAAGGTGATGAGTGCCAAAATTTGGTGGAGATGGATCAATTACGAAGAGGAAAGGTGGGCCAAACTTTAGCACCTGAAATATGCCCCTCTCTGGCCCAAGCAATCCCTAGTTCATTATGGAGAAAACCTCCTGGGATCTAGCATATGGAAAGTGTCATAGTAAAATGGGGGGTTGGTCCAGAAGCACAGTTTCTGGGAAGTTCGGGCTTGCAGAACTACAAGATTTTCTAGGGATGCATGGAACCATGAATCGGCTCTAACAAGCAGAGAGGAATCCCCTATTCTCAATACATTTCTTCAAAACCATCCTTTGAGCATGGTGGCAAAATTCTGGGATCCTAGAGACAATGACCAGATCTTTAGGTTTTGGAAAGACAAGAATTGGTGGCAATCTAAATCCCCAGGGGAAAATGTGGATGATTTCATTGCAAAGCTCAATTCTAGAAAAATCACCAGGAACGATAGCCTGGACAAACTCAGATGGGGGTACTCCAATATAGGCAATTTTAATCCCAAAGAGGCCCTATCCCTTGTGATAGGGACTCATAATCTTTAACTAGAAGCGAAATGGAGGAAAATTTGGGGAGGAGGCTGGTGGCCAAAGGTGGCGAATTTTTGCTGGCTCGTGCTCAAACAACGTATTCTAACCTGGGATAACATACAAACCAAGGGAATCAATGAGCCCTCAAGATGTTGCATATGCAAAGGAAACAACGAATCTATCAACCATATTCTAGATGAATGTCCATTGGCAGACTCCATATGGGAAAAAGGAGCGGCCATTTCTTAAAAAAATCACCAACACATAGGAAGGCCGGACATCACTATAGCAGAATGGCCCATGAAGGTGTTCAAAAACAAAATTGTTAATAGATTGTGGGAGCTTCTCCCTAGATTTACGGTGTGGGAACTATGGAAAACCCATAATAGTCAAATATTTGAAAACAAAACCAGGAAAACAGGGGAAATATGGACCCTCATAGAAGCCTACCTCAAAAAAACATTTAGTCTAAATCAATGGACACATGAAGACTTCACGGCAGAAGTCAATGAAATAAATATTTTGTATGAAATGGGGATTTTTGAATTACCTGTCAACAACGTGGGAACCACGACGATACCAAATTCTGTAAACAACATGAAAACATGGATACGACTGTCGAAAGGATCTTTTAAGCTCAATTTCGATGGAGCAGCCAAAGGAAACCCTGGTCCAATAGTCTTCGAATGTGCATTAAGGAACTTGGATGGAATTATTCTCAGCATGCTCTAGGGATCAATTGGTAACAACACTAATAATATGGTGGAGCTAGAGGGCCTAATAAATGGTATTTCATGGGCCTTGCAATCGGGGAAAACTCCAGTGGTGGTGGAAGGAGACTCACAGGTAATTATCAACATTGCTCACTGGCTCCAACATGGTGCCTCCACATCCCAGGTTTCAAAGAACTGGAGATGGGAAGGGAAACTATCAAAACTCAAACGAATTCTAGTATGACATTTAGCCATCTTATTCTCTCATGTAAAAAGATCTGGTAACAAGGTGGTAGATGCATTTGTAAATGAAGGAGTGGAGAGTCGTATCTCTTTCCATGTAGAAGTGCTTGACGATAATAGAAACAGGACGATAATATGGGAGCGTTACAGGAAGTTGGCGAAGGAGGACACAGAAGGTATGACTGAAATGAACAACCATCAAACACAACTCACCCCACAACAATTGGAGGATAGCTGTCGATCCAACTCTCCGCAAAATAGGCCATCTGTCATGTCCATTCCAAGCAGTGGGCCCTTCACCATAGCAATGGCGGGCGTGGAAAGATGTGAGATGTCCCAATTGCCAGATGGGGATGGTGACCCACACACCTAGACACGTGGTAGAGGTATGGAGCATGTCGCCACTGCAGAAGAAGCAATTGCTAGATAGAACAGTCGTGAAGAGACGAAGGCGTATATTAATTCATAGGATTAATATCATGGTTGATCCATGCGAGGAGAATAAGAGGAGATGGCCCTGCAGGACTGCAGGTACGAATCCCACATCGGCTAACGCAAGGATGGGGATCCCACAGTGACCCAGTCTGGGGGAGGAAAGGTTCTTTCCCTATAAATACACCTTGGTGGGATAGCAGGGTCTCATTCACGGTTTCATTTCTGCTTCATCTGGCTCAAAGTAATATTCTGCTCTATGTTATCATGCCCCGCTACTGGAGAGCCCAGAACTGCCAGAGGGTTAATGGAAGAGGTGAAGGAACTAGCAGGGCAATGTGCAACTCAAGGGCTGATCTCCCCACAATTGAGGAAGAGCCAATCCCGTGATCTTTCAACTAGGGAGATCAATATATGGCGGAGACCCCAGTGACTGTCGAAGCCTAAATTGCCATGAAGGAATTGGATCTCCATAGGGAGTATGAGACTCTTTTGGGTCAGCCTTTGGTGCTAAATCCTTTCTGGATAGTTTGAATTCTGTTGGCCCAGGATACTCAAGCCAAGGTGCAAATATCCCATGGCATCAGGGAGGCTTTGTCCCTCATTAGGAGGGGGCAATAGGAAAGTTCAGTAGGTTTTCCCCTTCTTGAACAAATAGTTGTGGAGATCCTTGACAGTCCCGGGGATCCTACCACCACCCCTACTAACACCCCCACCAACTCTGATGTTAATGCGGAATCCAATGCTCCTCCTCCTCAACAAGAGGAGCACCATTTAGGGCCGAACTTGGACACGGGGAGATGATTTTCTGAGACTTGGTTTCATGGCCTGCTCAGTTTTTTCCTTTCGCCATATTGTAAGTAGATGTGACTTGTTACAAATATGCTATCGTTATGGGGCGGGTTGTTGTTTTGATGGTTTTTGCTTCATTAGCAGACTTGATTTTCTGTTGTAAGGAGAAGCGGCTTGACTATATATGTTTCATTGTAATGGGATGGGTCCTAATTTCTGGCTCAACTTGTCGGCTATATAAGGAGAAACGACTTGGTTATATATGTATCATTGTAATGGGATGGGTTCTGGTTTCTGGTTGTAATTTTCGACTTTAAGGAGAAGCGGTTTGGTTATATATGTTTCATTGTAATAGGATGGGTTATGGTATCGGGCTTTAAGCTAGTATCAGTGTTTTCTCTATTGGTTGGCTTTAGTGAATTAATCTTCTGACTTGTCCGGGATCTGCTTGGTTGAAATTTTGCAATTCCTTCAAGGAATTTGGGAACGTCCTGTATGAGCCCTGCTGTTGTCTGCCCCGTTCTGTCTAGTTCATCTAGCAAACCAGGACTATTTGTATCAACATTTTGTATACTAATAGAATGTTTTCCTGCTTATTGATAAAAAAAAAATATGGTTTATTAGTTGTAATATAATAATTAATTATTTAAATAATATGATTTATAAAATGATATTATTTAATTAATTAAAAATGGATAAGCCTAAAATTAAAAAATGGATACTAAAATAATTAATATAAAGGTATTAAATAATAAATTATGCTTAACATATATAATAAATAATATTTTATATATTTAACTTCATGATATATTTTTCATATATATTATAGGGAAAAACATTACATTATTAATTTTTTATTAATATTTTTTAATCATCTATATTAATTC
Organism: Pseudotsuga menziesii; assembly: GCA_001517045.1. Lineage (NCBI taxonomy): Eukaryota > Viridiplantae > Streptophyta > Pinopsida > Pinales > Pinaceae > Pseudotsuga > Pseudotsuga menziesii. The sequence goes on from LPNX010524385.1 coordinate 231,582, forward strand.
AATAATATCATAATAATTAAATGATACTGTTTATTATATATTATAATTATTAATTAAATATTTTTTTTTTTTATTAATATTTTGTAGATATGTCTATGCCCTCACCCGTTACTATCAACAACCACATTAAATTAATTAATGTGTCTCAATACGTCGATAGACGTAAGTTTAAGCACATAGTCAATACATATATAAGAAGGTCATTAATAGTATGTTTAAATATAATTTTATGGAAGCCAAGTTATGAAAATACTTTATATTTTTATTTTTATTGAAACATCACTCATGTTTTTTACATGTCTATTTCCAAGGTGTACCTTTCATTAATTTTTTTTTTTTTATAATTATACTTAATACATATATAAAGACATCACTAATAGTATGTTTAAATATATTAGTATGTTTAAATATATTTTTATGAAAACAAAGTTATGAAAATACTTTATATTTATATTTTTACATGTAAATACACATTTATATAAAATCAACGTCATTTATTTAAAATCAAGTTATGTTTAGATTACATAATCCATAATAGCATTTATATAAAATCAAGTTATGTTTGGATTACATAATCCATAAGAGTAGCATGTCAAAACTTTAGTGGATGGTCAAAGTTACTTAAAGATTAAACAAGCTAGTTTTTTCTCCTATAGCATTGACATTATAGCAATAGCTACTAACAATTGGGTTGACATTGCCACCTCGTGGCTCTTGTTGAATAAAGATGCATCAAAACAATTATGTTCAGCATTGCTCATTAACAACGGAGATTCAATCAAAATAATTATGATGTATTTGTAGACTCTTAGCATTTAGCATCAATCTCTTTTCCCTGTTAGGATAAAACGAGCAATACAATATAATAATGAGCGAGAAATAAACATTAAAACAAGCAACCACATATAGACACACAATATACCCTGGAAACCCCATGCGGGGAAAACCAGCACCAATGAAGATCTTCATTACATGGCCAAAACCGACCATCCGGGCCAAGCGAGCTAGTCACCACTCACCTCCAGGCCTATATACAATGGAGCCTCCTCAAGCCTTATAAAGGCTTAATCACATGCAATACCATGGGACAATACCATGGGCTACAACAAACCATGTGCAAGACCTAAGCCACCTTTGACTCAATCCCGAGTCAAGGTTAACCCTAAAAATCCCCCCTTTAAACTTGACTTGGAGTAATCACCAACTCCCCTCATATATTTACCGAGGAATCTTACATACACCCCCCTATCACCTAGGTCTATCTCCTGACTTTACCGGTGAGTTACCAGGGGTATGCATGCCTTAACAGGTCTTATAGCCATATGCCCATTTACATGCAAACTGCTCCATTACATTTTTTTTTCATGTGCCTTCATGGTGACTACACCATCACCATCCGTTGCTTCATCCTCTCGCTTTCCATGCTCGCTTCCTTGCTCGTCTTTTTCCATGCTCCCTTTGTACCTACATCTAAACTCTATCATTGATGTCCATATAAAGAAAAAATCCATCTACCGGATTACATGGGTCATCAGCCGTTGTAACCGCCGGTTCTCTAGGAATTCTCTTCACATACATGGCTCATCAATCTTGGTCCCAAAACCAAGATTAAACCATCTCACATTTCTCCCGCAATCAAAGACTCAACCTCTCCGATCCACATCAAGCTAGGCTACGAGTACACCTGCCACCCTCGTACCTACCTAGTGGTTCATTCCACGCTTGATGCAACATCCCTTCTTTGCGCATAAGAGGGATACCTTGTGCTTTTAGCATCCAGAGAAATCCAAACTTGCCTACGACTAAGTTTCACATGGACCAAAAAATTACTGCTAGGGTGTCGGGTACCACCAAACATGTACCCCACAATTTGATTCAACATAGAAACACCAACAAGCATAACCAAGCCAAACCATGGCTCTGATACCAGTTGTTAGGTTAAAATGAGCAATACAATATAATAATGAGCGAGAAATAAACATTAAAACAAGCAACCACATATAGACACACAATATACCCTGGAAACCCCATGCAGGGAAAACCAGCACCAATGAAGATCTTCATTACATGGCCAAAACCGGCCATCCGGGCCAAGCGAGCTAGTCACCGCTCACCTCTAGGCCTATATACAATGGAGCCTCCTCAAGCCTTATAAAGGCTTAATCACATGCAATACCATGGGACAATACCATGGGCTACAACAAACCATGTGCCCAAACCATGTGCAAGACCTAAGCCACCTTTGACTCAATCCCGAGTCAAGGTTAACATCGTCATCATCATCATGTTTGTCCTTGAAGGGAATTATGTATAGGATCTCACTATAAGCAATGCAACCAATACAAATTATGACAAAATCCTAGTTAAATTAAATTAAATTAAATTAAACTACAATAAATTAAAAACATAGAGTTGTTTAACCATAATTAATTTAAAATGCAACAAAATATAAAATATGAAAATAAAAAAACCCAAAATAAACTAAACAAAAGGTAAATATGCAAAATAAAAAAACAAAACAAAACACAAAATATACAAATATACAAATAAACGAAAAAAAAACGTAGAATTCAAAAACACCCGCAGACTAGCTCATTAGAAAAACAACAATGAACAAGTTCACTCCTATGCACTAGTTCATTAGCAGCATCCAGAGCATTGGTAATTTGATGAGCAGAGCAGTGGTAAATCGAGGAGCAGGGGATACCAGTCCATAGGATACCGGCGTTCCCAGTGGAGGCAATCCAGCCGCATTCCAGAGGGTAACAAAACAATCCGACCGCAGTCCAGAGGATATTGGCATTCCCTGGGGAGGAAATCTGATCACAGTCCAGAGGATAACAAAGGGCCCAATGAATTCTGTAAGCCCATTAACCCTAACAGCATAGGAATTTGGGAAAAATACATCAAATTTCTAAACCAATACAGATTCGGTACAGTCATACTAAAATTAAAACTTGTTTGTTGTGCTACCATCACTTCTATTATCGATGGATCTAGTAAGGGTTTTCTATTATTGGAGCGTCTGAAGCTCCTCCTTAAATTCGAGGAAAAGACATATGGGTTGAGCACTGCAAGCCAGTCGTGCTCTTGTATAATTTTCTGAATTTTAGCACAATTTGCAATCTTTTGTAATTTTATTTTATTTAATGGTCCGGAATAGTGTGCAAAGTCATGTAGGATCTATAATCTGAACTGGTTCAACTGATTCTGTCGAAACTTTGAACCTGAGACATGTTTCTTCTAAGCATTTGATTTTGCTTTAATAATTAGTTTTACCTCAATTATGGCACAAATTACAAGCTTTTGTTATTTTATTCTATTATATATCTGAAACATTCTATAGAGTGCAACCTTGTGTAATCTTATTCTATTTAATGGTCTAGAATAGAGTCCTCTATGAGCTACAATTTGAATTGATTTTGTCGAAACTTGAACATGAGACCTCTTTCTCCTTTAAAGATGCATTTAATTTTTCTTTGATTATCAGTTTTACATGGATTATGGCACACTTTTCAGGCTTTTGTGATTTTTTTCTATTATGGGTCTAAAAAATTTTGTAGAATGCCATAGGAGCTGCAATTATAATGACTGCATACAATTCAACCTAAGACCTATTTCTCCTTTAAAGAAGAATTTTTTTTTTTTTTTATGCTCACTTTTACCTGAATTACAACACACTTTGCAAGCTTTTTCTTGTAAAGGAAAGTTTCCTATGGCTAGGGTTTAAGAGGCCATCAACATACTGGGGTTGAAAGGTGGATGCAAATGGTTCTGCAAGTAAATATAAACAAGATTCAGAGGTTATAATGGTTCATACCTTAGCCAAACGAAGGTTGATCCAAGCATCCCTTCAATCCTCTTCTTGCTTCTCTTGCTCCTCTTTCTCCAAGAGACCTGCAAAACGAATTATACCTTCCTCAAACCAAATATGTCCAGATATAAAGTAATGATAATCAAAGCAAATATTAGAAACTATTCTGATTAACATAAACATATGATCATAAACAGAGATTCAATCACACATTGAATAATGACTTGGGAAGAAAAAGAACATCACATCTTTATTAATCATGAAATGAAGTACAAGTATACCTTCTCTTCAAGTTGGGCACTTCACGAAACCTTGATCTAGTTCTGTTGCTTCTCTTCTCCAAGGAGCTCAGCCTCCAAGATCTGCAACACAAGGAGAAAGCTTCTAAGGCAAAGGTGTGGGAAAAGAGAGTTCCAATTCCTCCAGCATAACAATGCAAAGATTCAAGTCCCCTCTCATGGACCTCCCTACCTCTATTTATATGCTTTATGAAGAGTTAGGGTCGAAGACAAAGTAGTTACAACTAAAGGAGTCAGTTGCATAATTACCCGAATTTCAAAATACGTATTTTTGACATTTTCAGGAGGCATACATGGGTTGCGGAGACAACAGTCACGTATATAGGAGGTATACGTGGGTTGCAATGAAAAAATTTATGTATTTGAGTCCTACGTGAGTATTATATACAGCAACTAGCATACATACGTGGGTTTCCTTAAAGTAACTCACATACACATAAAAAAATCTCATTTTAAGGGTAATTCTGGGCATTTTTAGACTTTGGTGTCTTCTAGAAAGTTTTAGCTAACTGAAATATATTTCCAATGATGTAGAGATGAGTTCAAACAGAGTTATAGAACTCAATATATGGGTCCTCCAATTTAGGTGTTTTTTCAGTGACTTTCATGAAGTGTCGTCATGGAAGTGTCAACATGCGATGGAATCATGGGAAAGTGGTCACAGGAAGAGATGTGTCATTTTGAGCTATAAAAGATGCCCCCTAATGTATGAGGTTAGAGGGGAAGGCGATAACCGAAATACATTATAAAGGAAACAACTGAGTATGGGGAGAGCAGAGAATCCAAGATCGAAAGGCTCGAACAAAGGTACCTGAAAGAGAGATAAATGTCAGACAAAATGGATCTCTGGGACATACAAGTTCATATACAAATCATTGCCATAAAGATACAGGCGGATCCAACATATGTATAACTGGTGAAACTATCATGGTTGCTCAATATGCAAAAAGGCACCATATCAAATCTAAACGACTCATGGCCACAAATGAACAAGGTGGATCCATACTCGACAATTGATCATAGCCACAAAAATACAAGGTGGATCTATGTCTCAGCAAAATGTCATATAAAATGTAACAAGGTCTTATGCAACTTGGGAAATAGAAAACATGATGATGCTATTGTCAGCCCAAGGTCTTCAATCCAAACCTCCCAAAAGGTACGAATCCTAACCATGCGAGGAAAGGAGTTGAAGTCGAACATGGAGGAAACTGTTTGATTACCAATCAATAATGAGAACTGTTAACAAACAGGAGGGAAACCACCATTAATGGAAATGGTCCCCAAGGAACCTAGTACATTCTAACAAGTGTGAATACAAGGACTTGAAATCGAACACTTGAAGAATTCATTGAGTATGAGACATTAAGGTATTCCCACAACCCAATAGCGAAGGAAGTTGCCATTGATGACTGCAATCCCCAAGGTACTGTCATAAAAATATAAATCTCATCCCCATAGCAAGATGTGTTGCATTCGATAGGAAGAGATCCATTGGAAGGAAGGAATTAAGGCATCCTTCATCATCCAACATGAGGTAAGTTGAAGACTAATTGGATCTGGAATTGGTACTAAATTTCACGACAAGGACCATCGAAGACATGATGTAATGAACTGATACCAAGGAATGGTCGACACAAAAGTTCAAGGCATCTGCAGAATGGCCAACAAAGGTTTAATCCTTCAACAGTGAGCATGACACAAAAATGACTTAGGCAAATTTTGACATAAAAGGGACCAACGACACAAATCTACAATGTAGGAGACATTGACAGATTCGCCGTATAATTGGAAAAGAGACCAACTAGAGGAGTAAGAAGCTATGAATCGGGATAAGGTCAAAATACTAGGAACCAACTATTGATAGACTCAAAACCGGTGCTTTGTTCAAGGAAACAAGACTTGCTTCCATGATGTAACAAAACATGTGAATGAACTTCCCTTCCCCTCTTTCTTGTAAAGGTTTAATGAGTCCAAGAAAGCAAACTCAGGACCATCTTCATTTTTGGCAAGCTCGAAGAAGAGACATAAGAATGCTTGATAAAGCACTGATTCGTGGATTTTATGAACCCAAACTATTACATGCTCGATGGTGTTTTCATAGTTTAGAGAATCTAAAAACTCCAAAGAAGACTCCAGGGGGGTGCTTTTTCATCCAATTTAGTTTCCTGAGGCCGAAAAAGTATAAAACAAACCACAGAAAAACTCTCTTAGCTTCCAAAGAAGTAAGGCGCACCTTTTTTGTACTTAGTTAGGAAGGTCTGAAAAAGGTTAAATTACCACCTACCCAACGCTCCTTCAAAAGCATCATATACCTGAGTTTTACGAGTGTGAAGGAAGGCAAGATCACTTGGAAAGATCCATTTGATTACAAGAAATGGGGCTTACAACAGTAAAATCGATGCTTTGTTCTTTAGGGTTTAGTGAGCATGACAAAGACATAAAGTACACTCGAAATCTTTTTCATGTTTAGGTCCAGAGCACGAAAAAGAGAAAACTAAGCTCATACTAGGGCTTCCTTTTCCGTAAGTTTAGTCCCTCAGGTCTAGAAAAGTGATAAACCTATGCCTGAGAATACTCTTCTCAATTTTGAAGAAAAGAGAGTGTTCCTTTCTCGTATTATTCCACATGGTCTAAGAAAGAGATAAACTACCACCAATGTGGATGCCCATTCACATATTCTTAATGAGCCTAAATGGACAAGTTTAGTCGGCAGTCAAGTCTATTTTGAGGAGTTAGGCCTAGGCCTAAAGAAACTCAATATATTTCCTGTGAAGTTTTAATGAGTCCTAAAAAGTCAACTCGCAGCCTCCTTACTTTTTTTAGCGAGCTCAAAAGAGAGAAGAAAGAATTCTCTAAATGTGAGGAGATGAGTGTCATAGGCAGGCAAAACTAGTTCCAAGCACAAGGAACAAACCTATGCATAATGCAAGGAACATGAGCAAGGTAAAGACACTCGAGAAACGTCTCCTCAAGGTAAAAGGTGTCAAGTTGCAAAGCCAAAATGATACAAGGCTAAGCGATGATGTGAACAAAGATGAGGGCTTATACAACAAGCTAAAAGAGTGGAAGCCAGCATCATGCTCATAAGCGTGAGAAGGGAACATGCAAATGAAATTACAACTTGAACAACAAGACAAGGCCAATAAACAGTTGTGAATCCAACTAAGAATCTTGTCTCCAAGAAACAACAACATCAAGATCACATTCGGAAGAAAAGATCCAATGCAGGTCACTTTGGCATAAACACATGCGACTTTGCTATCTTCTACAAAATGTAAATTCAAGGCACAATAGACCGAAGAAGATTCTATAGCACCAAGGCTCGAGGGTTTATAATCAGTAAGATTAACCTCAGAAGGAGAGTAAAAATCAACAAGGGATATAGAGTTTGCATGAACAAACTCAATATCACGGGAGTTGAAAAAATCATAAGAAAAATCAAACTCATTAGAATCACTGACTTGTTGTTCAAAGGAAGAGTCAAAAGACTCAACAAGATCAACATAAAAAGAAAGGTCGGGATTACTAGGAAAATGAGGGTTAGACTTAGTCACAACTAAACCAACATCCAAAAAAAGGTCAGACTGTATCAAAGACTCTAGGAAGACTTCATTCAAAGGAAGGAGATCATCCGAGATAAGACACATGTCTAAAATTTCAAATGGATTGACAGAGTGGAGAGAAGGCTCCATAGTCTGTACAAGATGACTCACCTGGTCAACAGCTGGGACCAAGTCCCGAGAAGGTGAGCATGAAAATAGAAGCTGCTTCTCAGTAGAAATTGAACGCAAAGGACATGAGGCCACATAGCTCACCTGTGGCGGGGTAGTGTCTATAGAAACACTAGGAATTAATAAAGGAAAGACCTGGTCTCTAATTGGGTCAGGAGACAAATCAAGAAAATCCAACTGATCGATAGTGACAATTTCTTTGCCATGATAAAAGTACATCACACGAAAGAATGTTGACACCACAGCTTGCATGGTATAGACATAATCACATCCAAGGAGCATATTGAAGTCCAAGGGGTCTTCTGTTACCATGAAGTCAATTAAGATAGTCTTCCCACCCAAAGTAATAGGTGTTTGAGTGAGAATTCCCAAGGATATACTAGTTCTTCTATCAAATGCCAGTAACTGACTAGATGTCGACACAAGGCTGGGAGATCCCATGCCTCGCCAAGCATGAGAAGACAAGATTTTAATTGAGGCTCCTTCATCAACAATACAATGAGAAATCGTGTATGATTCAACTTTGACCTTTATCTGGAAAGGTACATCAGAAGGAAGGCGCGTCTCAACTAGGCTATCCCAATCAAAGGAAGAAATACGAGAGCTTGGTGGGGGTTGATTTGAAGCGAGTTCAGTGCCCCCTTGTTCAGTAAGTTTAGAACTAGCAGTGAAGAAAATGTGATTAGCAGACACTTCACTCCCCAAAGGAAGAGTGGGATTGATTGACAATGGAATCGATTCAACCGCTTCATGAAAGTCACTCTCCGAAGGGAGAGTGGGATTGGCCAAAGATGACATTGGTTCAATCACATCACGGTCGCTCTCTGGAAGAAGAGTGGGATCGACCAAAGCTGAGATTGGTTCGACCACAAGATCAACAAAAGGTTGAGTAGGTTTTTGAGAAACTATAGGTTGTTCAGGAAAAGGAAAATATTGAGTCTCGAACCACGCTCTTCTCACCTCTATGATAGCAGGGCACTGGTGAGTAAGATGATATCCCTTTCATAGCTTACAAGGTAACTTAAGTTTGCACTTCAAACGACCAGTTTTCTTAACGGTGTCAACATGACTAGCAGTGGCTAACTGTTTTCTCTCAGCATGACCTACAGAGGCTGAGATTTTGCCCCCAGTATAACCACCAAAGGCTGGGTGACTGGGTCCAACTTGACTAAAAGAGGTTGGTTGTTGAGATACTTCAAGATGTTCAAAAACGGGATGACCATGAAACCAAACTCTTCTTACCTCTTCGATAGAAGGGCATTTATAAGTAAGGTGGTCTCCCTCACAAAGCTTACAAGGAAACTTGGGCTTGTGTTTTGAATGGGATGTCTCTTCAACAATGTCAACATGACTTACAGTGGCTGACAGATTGTCTCCAACATGAACCACAGAGGCTAAAATACTACCCCCGGCATGACTTGCAGAGGCTGAGAGACTGGGTCCAACATGACTTGCAGAGGTTAGACGAGCACCACCAACATGAACAATAGAGGTTGAATGGTTAGGATCAACATGTTTTGTAGTATTTAAGTGTGTGCCCCTAGCATGAACTGTAGGGGTTGGGTGGATGGATGCAACATGACTTGCAGAGGTTGGATGGGGAGGTTCAACTTGAACATCAGAGGTTGAATGGGTGCCCTCAGCATGAACTACAGAGGCTGAGTGATTGGATCCAACGTGACCTGGAACGGTTAGAAGGATCTCACCAGCATGATGAACAAAGGCTGCATGGTGAAGATCAACTTGACTTGCAGAGGTTGAGTGCTTAGATCCAACATGACCAGTAGAGGTTGGATAGGTGCCCCTAGAATGAACTACAGAGGCTGGGTGGTGAGTTTCAGCTTGACTTGCAAAGGTTGAACGGGTGCCCCCTTTCTTATGTTTCTTTTTCCTATTCCTCCTTCTTTTACTCCTTTTATACTACCGGTTATTAGTATCAATACTTTCACTGCATGAGGTAGAAGGAGGAGGAGAATCAACTACAGGTGAAGGGGAAGCAATTTTTTGGTGCCCTTGATATAAGGAGCTTGCTTGAGAAGCATCATGAGCATTCAGGACACTTGGAGCAGAAAACAATCACACCGGTAGCCCTAGGGTGAACCCAGGAAGATTCAGGGTGGCCATCAAAGGAACACCAACATTCCCTGTCAGAGGAATAGTACAAGGTGTTCCCAGCATGGGGATCTCTTGGTTGGTGTTCAAAGGGGTGTTAGCCATATTTTCAAACAATAAGATAGAGTCTAAGGTCAACAGGAAATCAAAATTACAAAGAACAAACTTGAAGGTAGACTAAGTACAAACAAACCACACAACACTCACTAAAAATTCCTAAAGCCAAACAGACAAATAGGTATAAGATATGCTTTCCAAAAGAAAGCTGAGAGACAGTTACTTGGCATCCCTGTATATTTTCTTAGGCACAAGAGGAGGAATCAGCCAACCACCCTCCCACACCTTCTACTGGGGTTACCTTCCAAGCCCGTCCAAGGTCAACCAAAAATAGCCTTCCGGTGTACCAGTGTATGAACCCTAGATGTCAAAGAGACTAAAGGCTACCTTAACTATATTGACATTCTGGGGGGACAGTCGCAATCCTAGTTCATACGCATGGGCAGGGTAGCAAAGCCTGAAACCCTGTCTAAGACAGAATCCCAAGATACGCAAAAACCCTAGTCTACTCTTTGACAAGGAATCAGAGGGTTATCTCCTTAGTCCAAGTCTCCATGTGGCCTCGTTCTTAACTCCCATTTGAGAGGATCTTCTCAGATACAATCAACATAGAAAAGGGTTTACCTAGTGATTGGCCAACTACGTCTGAATTTTAACACTTGTGGGGAGTTTAAACTCCCTACCCCACAAGTATAGCCTGATCTAGTTGGTGTATGAGCCTATAAAATAAAACTTACTAATTATTTTTAAATTATATCATTTATTTTAAGGGTTGTTTTTAGTCAAAGGGTAAATGGTGTGAAACTTATGTGGTGTTTTGACTCAAAGTTGAAACTAAGCAAAGAGAAATGAAATGCAAAAAGAAAAAACTATTCTCTTCCTTTTCAAATCGAAACTTGAAAGCCACAAAAGAACAATTTCTTTTTTATTTTAATTTTTTTCAAAAACAAAGATATGCCATGCGATCTAGGCAAAAAACCTAATCTACATGCATATAAAGCAAACATGTGTTTTTTCTTTTTCTTTTATAAATGCGAAAGAAAAACTACCTACAAACAAAAGTATGCAGATAACAAGAACAAAGCAAGAGGAACTCTTCTATACAACCACCAAAAAAACTCTAGAATGGACTAAAGTCAGTATAAACCCTACTTGGAAGGAATGCTTGCATAAGAGACAAGTCAACTACTTTGGCATGGTGAAGTTAACCACCAAAAGAAGAAGGAAACAAATACCAACAAGCTTCTGAACTCAAACAAAGATCACTAACAGTGGTTGACTAGAAACATAAGCCAAAAATCATGCCAAGAAAAGGGGGCGGGGGGAAAGAGCAAAGAGCAAACCCTAATGCTATAAAAAGGTTTACCACATAGATAAAGAACAACCAAAAGGGATGACACTAACTCCTTAGAGTCATGCACCTATAGAGGACACCAAAATACCTACCAAACAGCCCACAACAATAGAAAAAACCACAAAAATGAGGAAAAAACATTGTTTTAGGGGCACACACAGGTTGTACTACTAACAGGTCACATGTGATACACTGGTTGTCAGTACAGCAAGTCGCATGTACAAGCACACGCAACTTGTACCACTAAAAAGTCACGTATCATACATGGGCTGACAGAAAAGAAATTCATGTGTACCAAACCAGACACACAATTGTTCAGTCTACAACTCGCGTATGGGTGGAAAAAATCCCCAAAAAAGGTCAAAAACTACCTTAGGAAGGCAGGGGAAGTGTTCTATCAAACTCATAAAGTGTTCCTAAGTGGAAAGAAAGACCTGAAACCTTGGAAAAGGCTGGAAGAAATAAAGAGAAAACCCAAACAAACAAGGCTCTTCCCAACAGAGTCGCCAGTTCTGTTGTAAAGGAAAGTTTCCTATGGCTAGAGTTTAAGAGGCCATCAATGTACTGGGCTTGAAAGGTGGATGCAAATGGTTCTGCAAGTAAATATAAACAATATTCAGAGATTATAATGGTTCATACCTTAGCCAAACAAAGGTTGATCCAAGCAGCCCTTCAATCCTCTTCTTGCTCCTCTTGCTCCTCTTTCTCCAAGAGACCTGCAAAATGAATTATACCTTCCTCAAACCAACTATGACCACATATAAAGTAATCAAAATCAAAGCAATATTAGAAACTATTCTGATTAACATAAACATATGTTCATAAATAGAGATTCAATCACACATTGAACAATGATTAGGGAAGAAGAAGAACATCACATCTTTATTAATCATGAAATGAAGTACAAGTATACCTTCTTTTCAAGTTGGGCACTTCACAAAACCTTGATCTAGTTATGCTACTTCTCTTCTCCAAGGAACTCAGCCTCCAAGCTCTGCAACACAAGGAGAAAGCTTCTAGGGCAAAGGCATGGGAAAAGAGAGGTCCAATTCCTCCATCATAACAATGCAAAGATTCAAGTCCCCTCTCATGGACCTCCCTACCTCTATTTATACACTTTATGAAGAGTTAGGGTTGAAGACAAAGTAGTTACAACTGAAGGAGTCAGTTGCATAACTACCCAAACTACTCGAATTTCAAAATACGTATTTTTTGATAGTTTCAGGAGGCGTACGTGGGTTGTGGAGACAACAGTCACATATACAGGAGGTATAAGCATGTTGAAATTCAAAAATTTGTGTATTTAAGGCGTACACAAGTATTATATATAGCAACTAGCGTACATACCCGGCTTTCCTTAAAGCAACTCACGTACACATCAAAAAAGTTCATTTTAAGGGTACTTTTGGGCATTTTTAGACTTTGGTGTATTCTGGAAAGTTTTAGCTAACTGAAATATATTTTAAACGGTATAGAGATGAGTTCAAACGGAGTTATAGAACTTAAGATATGTGTCCTCCAATTTAGGTGTTTTTTCAGTGATTTTCATGAAGTGTCGTCATGGAAGTGTTGACATGCGACGAAATCATGGGAAAGTGGTCACAGGAAGAGATGTGTCATTTTGAGCTATAACACTTTTCCCATTTATTGGTTTGGATTTCAGAACAATGTATAGTTCCCCGGGACTCGTGGGCTATAATTTGAACTGACTCCAATAAATTCACCGTCATACCTATTTCTTCTTTAAAGACACATTTTATACAATATTATTTTACAACGACACTTATATCTTTTTTCCTCTGTTTGGCATATACCATGGTAGTTAGTGTGGTCGCCTCTGTTTGGCATATCTCAAAGAGTCTGAAGGTTATCAAGAATATTGTTGCATGTGTGTGTCTTCATTAAACCCTCTGCAAGCATTTCTTCCTTAAATATATGTTGTGTAATTTCGATCAGATCATATCTTCCAAAATACTATCCTAAAATCCTTCTCAACATATGCAGAATTCCCTTTATAAATTTATGTTTATTAATTTCCTGTAGGTTACTCTTTTATTTCACCAAGACGGTACAGGCATACTTTTCTAACTTTTGGTAGACTTATATTTTTCACATCTTGACCATCTTTAAACAAACAGAGGGTATGGCTAGGTATCCACCTCAACTAGGAACAAGACCATGTCACCTAAAAACCTTACTGACAAACACACAGTCTCTGGAAGTCACTTTAAAATGGTCTTTCAAACTTCTCAATTCAACACTTAGTGAATTTTGTTAGGCCCTAGTCATTACTGTGCTAGGAGGCACTTTGGCAAACTCATATCTCACACGTGTGAACACCCAGAGGGAAACTGAGATCATGAGTGGATTCCCAAATCATCAAATAATGGACCCATAACATCTGATGAATTTATCAATTAAAGAGCTGACTCTGGCATGCATTTCCAAGTGGGCTCTCCACCTCCTGTTTTCAACACTCTGTCAATTTTTCATATTTTTGGATATGCAAGCTAATGTTTTTACCTCTTTTGGCAGGCTAATATTTTTCTCATGTGGTCACCATAAGAAAAACTAAGAACATGGATGGATAGCTAGTTCATTAAAGAACATGCCTATACCTTTTGATGAATTTATCATCACTCAAACAAGATTTTGCAGGCATTTCCAAATGCCTCTTCAACCTTGTGATTTGACACTTAGTTAATTTCTTTAAACCCTATGTCTCAAAGGTGATTTCAAATTTTCATCAAAATTGGAGTGTAAGACATCAAATAGATGGAGGACAACCATATGAATCCATTAAGACCAGTTTCATCCTCTAGAACTACATTCTCTCTCCTCGGCAGGCATTTTACTGAAGTATGATGTAAAAGCTGCTTAAGACCCTATTTTGGAAGATCCATAATTTCTGCCTCAGGTACTTTCAAGTCAAAGTAAGAACATGGTCAGGTAGACAACACATCCACCTATAGGATACCCATATGGTGTAGGCATTTCTTTCAACCCACAAATTATGGTGAGCACTCTCCTAGAGCAACTTGTCTAATTTGACCAAAAAGAACCTCTTTTGGGAGGCCTATATATTCTTCCTCAAAGAGTTGTTCTGAGAACTAGTTCCATTGTTGGATAGATACTTCAAACAACTATGGGATGACAAGACATGGTGGGCATTTTCTCCTTCTTATAAAATATGGTGGGCATTTTCATAAGAATACTGCTTTAGGACAATTTTTCACCACTCTGTCTTTTTCCAACTTTATCATGCATGCCTATGCCCATCAAAATTTCTTTTGTCATTAATGAAAATCTCTAGGATATGTCTGTCCGCAATCATCAGTTCACCAAATGTCACCAATTCTCAAGGCTACCTATAATTGGTCTAAATTTGGTGACATTTCACAATGTTATCCTATTTAGAAAAAATCAAGCACATAGTTAGAGAAGCAGTACCTTGCACAAGGAAACTTGCATATCAAACCACTGTGGAAGAGGAAGTGTTAGACTAAATTCATCATGTTTAAGTGGGAAATCCATGAATGAAGCTATATGACCACTGCCCATTCCAAATTGAATCCACAACATGATCTATATGAGGGGGAACCCCATACCTCTTTGCATGCATTAACTAGTCAAGTGGCCCGAGAAACACACTTCTATATCCATGTTATGAACAAATTCCAAACCAAATCAAATCATTTCTTATATTTAAAAATAATTCAAATATAAATAACTCTAAAAGAAATTACACCTTTGAGAGAAAAATAGATTTTGGTAAAGTTTTTGGGAAGAAAAAACTTGTGATATTAAAACATTACAAGTAAATATATTTGCACACTAAATTATATCTGCTCGGTAGCTTATATTCTTGTTTTATCAAGTGTAGGTACCACCAAATAGGTATCTATCAGATCTATCTTCATCGTGTGATGGTGAATATATACTAGGAGAGGTTGAAAGTGATACGTGTTGTACTAGATCTACTAGTTCTATATCAACTAGATCTGAAAAGGTAAGGAAAAGATTTCGTAGACGCATGCAATATTTTATTTCCAAGGGAGGGTCATGTAATTTTGATGTTGAGAGCATAGGTGGCATTGAGTTTCCCTTGAGGTATATACATCTAGTGCAATGATGGGTACCTAATAAGCTACCTCAAGTGGACACAAATTTCTTCATCAATGGGAGGATGTATCGCATTGCTCCTTCATCCTTACATGGATTGGGGCTATTTTCCATGGATGGCATAAAGGTTGGTTATGGCACTGTAATTGAATTGATGGAGTATGTCGAACCATTATATAGATACAATAACTAGTTAATCTTGGTCCAATATACTCGAAGCATGAGAAGATACGGAGTTGGAGCAAATTATATACAACTAGCAGAACACAATAAAAACAAAGGGGCAACTATGTATATTGATGGGAGACCAAAAGTGTCCAAAAACGTTACTGGCTTTGTAAATAGTACACGACCAGTGACACCAACTAAGTAACTGAATTGCGAATTTGAGGGACATGAAGAACATCATATATTTGTATGTGCAACAAAAACAATACTTCCAGGTGAAGAGTTGTTGATCGATTACAACTTAAATCGAATAGATGTGGCTTCCATGGTCCAGGGTAACTGTGGAAGGTCTCATGTTATGACTCATCAGGTAAATGCTAAATATAGTAACTAAACATGACTACAATAACTAAATGTTTCAATTTTTTTTGTTAACATTCCATTTCCACCATTGACATTCGATTTTTTGTGCATATTATGAATATTTCCATGTGATAACATGCTTATTACACTGTTATGCTTATCTCAATTTTTCTTTATGTTACAATTATTGACTCAACTATTATTGATTAATTTATTTTGTTAGGGTTGTAGCAGTGGAAAGCCACATGCTGCTTCCACGGTCCAGGGTGACCATGGAAGGTCACAATCTATGCCTCGTGAGGTAAATGTTAAATATAGTAAATAAATATGACGTCGATAACAAAATGTTTCGATTTTCACTGTTACCATTCACTTTTTTCGTGCTTATTGTGAATATTTACATATGATAACATTCTTATTACATTGTGGCAGGGGTCTGCTCATCCCCATGGAGCAGAAAATGTATCTCTGCCTTCAAAGGTTAAAGTAAATATTATTGCAGTATCTCATTTTTGTTTATGTTACAATTATTGAATCAACTAAATATAGTAAATAAATATGACTACAATAACTAGAAACTCCAACCCCAAAATATTTCCATGTGACAACATGCTTATTACACTGTGGCATGGGTTTGCCCATGGTCGTCATGCAACAAAACGCGTGTCCTCTAGTTCCATGGTCCATGGTGATCGTGGAAGGTCACACTCTGTGCCCCATCAGGTAAGTGTTAAATATAATAACTAAATGTTGAGATTTTTTCTGTTAACATTCAATTTCCACTATTACCATTCACTTTTTTCATGCTTATTGTGAATATTTCCATATGATAACATGCTTATTACACTGTGGCAGGGGTCTTCTCATCGCCATGGAGAAGAACATGTATCTTCTCCATCAGAGGTAAAAGTAAATATTATTGCAATATCTCATATTTTATTATGTTGCAATTATTTTCATAACCTTTATTTATTGATTTATTGTGTCAGGGTGGCGCCGATGGAAAGGAACCTACTACTTCCATGGTCCAGGGTGACCGTGGAAGGTCACACTCCATGCCCCATCAGGTAAGTGTTAAATATAATAACTAAATGTTGAGATTTTTTCTGTTGGCATTCGATTTTCACTATTGACATTCGCATTTTTTTGTGCTTATGGTGAATTATTGATTGATTTATCGTGTCAGGGTGGGGATCGTGGAAAGGTACCTGCTGTTTCCATGGTCTAGGGTGACCGTGGATAATCACCCACTAGAAGTAGACCAGTAGGGGGTGATTGTGGGAAGTCACCGACCACAGCACCGCATCAGGTAAGTGTTAGTTCTTAATAGTAACTAAATTTCATTACAATAACAATGTTTGAATGATGTTAAAAATATTTTTCTTAATTTTATCGTTTGATGAATTTAGTCCAGTGCACTTCATCTAGGTGATCAGGAGCTTGAGGATGAAATTTACTATTCCATAGACCCTATGGATATTATAAAGAAGGCCCTGAAAAATGAAAACATAGAAATGATCTCCTTGGCTTGCATAAGGCTAATGACACCGAAGATCAGGGCAAGGATTGAAGGGTTGAAAGAACAAATAAAATCTTATGGGGTAAGCGGCATCTTCACATATTTTTTTAAGCTATGACATGATTTCATATGTGATATTATGTTTTTTATTTTCCCAACAGATCTGATAAAGTAAATTTTTTCGTTTGTAGGAGTTTTTACAACTCGTGACTAGATAAATTGTTAAGACAGGTATAGGTAGCAGCCATGATCCAATGCAAAAACAACGCCGACAAAGCAATGTACCAATGAGGCCTTTTGACACTCCTCTGGTTGGCCTCAAATCCATTGATGAGGACACCGATTTTGATCAGCATGACATGTCGGAGCATGATGAGATGGAGCCTAGGACTCCACATGACTCCGGAGATGAACCTACTGTAGATGACCAGGAAACTTTTCCTGGAGTAGAACGAGTTAAAAGCACCGGATCACTAGATCTAACCTTTCTGGTGGATGATGCTTGTGTTCCGATCAAGATTCAAAATATTGTAGGCATTTATTAATAATTTATTCATTTTAATCATGAAATTGAAATGGACATATGCTGAAATTATTATAAGTTAATGGATTACACGTTTTTGTAGGAAACAATGTTTTCTACAGGAATTTGAATGAAAAATCATTGGAGTTGTTTGGCCCCACCATTCACACACAGTGGAATAGCCAAGATAGCGCAAAGAGAGATGTATTGATAAACCACATGGTAAACTTGTTCGGAAATACATTCAACAAGAAAGTGGTTGCAAAGTTAGCTAGCGAGAATTTAAAATATACCAGGGCCCAATATAGGGATAAATTGCAACTTGACCTCAAGCATGAGCACCCTCCCATGGTTTCGGAGAAAGAGTGGAAGGAACTCATAGAGGATGCAAAGGAGAACTTGCTAAAAAGACAAGGAAAACAACCACAGCCTAGAAAAGCAAGGTACAACACATATCAACTTTTTAGTGAAATATGCTCATTTATTTTATTCTTTTTTGTTTTAAGCAAGAATTCTGATATCTAACATTTTTCAAAATTTTCAAATATAGGCTAACAGACATATCCAAAGTAACTAATGCTAGAGTGGAAAAGCACAGGTAACATAGACTAGGCTAGGGTGGATATAGAAAACTAAGATCCCAAATCATAAGAATTAAATGATTAACTGTGGGGAATATTTATTTCAAAGTAGCGAACAAATATCTGTTTTTGATAGAGAGAATTTTATATGTGTTATGCATTGCAGGGAAATATGTTCCAAGATGCTGCCAATGAGGAAGACCTAAAGCTTGGTTTCAAGTATGGTTTTAAAAGTGTCATTGGATATCGGAAAATCTTGGGGTAGACTCCAACCTCCCCAACGATGCAGATGCGGGTAAATAAAATGAATAAGGACATCATCGCAGTATACTATTAAAGTCTATTCAGTTTTTATTATGTCACCCATAACTAAATATTTATGTTTTCTTTTAGGCAACAGTGCAACCACAACACTAAATCCAGTGGTACTCCGCATGTACCAACTGATTTTGGGGTGTGCATGTCCCATGATAGTGGGGAGCAGAGTGGCCATTCTGGTATGTGTGCTTTGGAAATAGAAATATCTACTATGATTATAGATATTTGTTTCCTGACATATACTTTTAAATTTTCTTCTTTCGATCGAAGACCATGAACCTCAAGAGGGTGAACTGTAAGAGAAATTAGCAAGTAGAGAAACAATTAACACACCAGTTGTCACATCTACACAAATAGTTAAAGAGAAATATTGTAAGTTTAATCAAAATGATGAACTATTAATTTCAATAATATTTCAACATATCGATCTGCCCATTTTCGTTGTTACAGTTCACACCCCTTCAGAACTACCTCCACGCCCTAGTCAACGATGTACAGGAAGTAGGATACATGAGGCACACATGAGGGCATGGAAACACAAACACTAGCAGGACATGGCTTTGTAGATAATCCACCAAATGATGATCATAATATCCCAACTATCGTCAGTTATTTCAATGGATAAAAACATAAATCAAAGAAAAAGTAGATGTATAAACTCGTGACTTGTATTTGGATGTATATCGATGTTGTTAGTCTAAAACAATGTTTATATGAATTACCTCATTATGTTTCAATGTTTTTATGTTTATATGTTTTGATGACTAGTCTAGTTAAGCATGAGTGTTTAAATGTTTTCTATGTAAACAACATCATTTATTGGGTATGGGGAATTGAGAGAGATGTGAGGAGGGGGAGGGGCCATATGAGCTTCCACCTTCACATGGTTGGCCCTATTCAGTAGGGAATATAAAACTGTTCTCGAAACAGAGAGGAGCTCAATAAGGGATAAATACTATTTTATTACTATGTATTAAAGATGGTTGTAAATTTTTAAATGCAGGTCTATTTCTTAAAGAATTGTTAATAAATTTTACATTTCACGGTTCATTGATTTCTACAAGACTTTGTAGTAGGATTTAAATGACTGTTTATTTGCTTTTATATATTATTTACTCATATAAAAAAAATTCTTTGATGATTTATGTAGATCTTGGTTAGGAAATGCATCTCGTGGACAACTCTTATCAAGTTGTATAGGTGAATGGATCTGGAGAAAGGACGATGATAAGGTAATGGGTTTGACATGTTATCCATCCTTAATGTGTTTGTCTTTATCCTTAAATTCTATTTCATTCTATTAAGATACAAGAGATACAACCAACAGTAAATAACTACTTTTAGACTATCATCCAAACTAGGAGACAACCTTCTACATAAAACACAAATGCTTCTTAGCAACGTAGAAAAATAGAAGAAAAATCACGTAGAAGAAATTAGGCTTTTTTCAGCCATTCTTCCTATAATTTTGGCATGATGAAACCCTAGGCTAAGAAATTTAATTTTTCAAACCCTAATTGTTCATCTATCTTTCAAAACTAAATTTTCTGATTTGCATACTTATAAATATTATTCTTAGGTTATTTTTGTTTCTCTTAGGTTTTAGACTTAATTTTTATGTGTTTTTGTAAATTTTATTTTACCAAAAAAGAAAGCCCTAAAAAAAGAATTTATGTGTAAAACCCTAAAAACGAAGACCTGTGGCTCCCACAATCCGAGCCCTCTCCTTTATCTAACATAGGTCTACAATATGTATTGTAGACCTCGTATTCCCTAGCTGCCTTCTCTGCACACTCAAAACAGAAAGCAAGTTAGTATTTCAAACTATTTATATAGTGGTGTATATTGTATAAATATATCTTATTGATTTGATTAGTTTTCTGCCCTATTTGCATTAGTTTTCTGGGTAAATGTAAGTCTGATTTTTTACTGAGATCTGCAACCTTACATCTCTGAATGCACAGTGATATAATTATGACGTTATTTTACTGATTATTGTTTTGGATTTTCTTAGTACTAATTATTGCTATTGAGAGTTGGGTGATGGTAAGGGACTTGATGATTTTATATTTCAGAGCTTGCATACAAGATCGAGTGAATGATAATAACATTTAGGTTAGCTTGGCACTAAATTTTCATTAAGTTAGTATTTTATATCTATGCTATCACATACACAGATCTAGAAATCATATGTTAAATGGCACTTTAAATTATTAACAATGGTTATTGGTTGCACTATTTTACATGTTTTGATTACTGTGATGATAAACTTTCAGTTATTGCATGGCACATATGTGGACCATAAATTCATATGTCTAGATCTTCAAAGGTAGCAGATAAAGTGATGTTATTACATGAGGAGTGTCTCCAAGGAAATTATGATATGGTTTCTAAACTACAAATTGCATGCTCAACTGTGCAACCTACTTCTCAGTACCAAAAGGTAATTTATGATGTGTTTTTTGCTACATGAGATCAATCTAGTAATAGAATAGAAATAAGTTGCAATTCTTTGTTGACTAACATGTCTCTTTCCCATCATGTGCTTAGGGGACTGTTTTTATCTTATGGGCATATTTGATACTAACTTGACCAATTTTGGCCATGTTTGAGGTGGTTGCATAAGAAGGATAAAATTCTCATATTCACCTCTTCCAATAATGAGAAACATCAAAACAACTTACCACCAGTTGGCACTACAAAGATCCTACATAGATTTTCCAGGTGAACAACTACTCTTTTTCCCTAGGAGAGTAGTTATTTTTTTATTATTTTTTTATTTTTCAATAAAGACGAATTCAATGCACCGTATGTTTTTTGTAGTATGATGAATTATCACTAGTACCTCTTCACACGTAGTAGAGCAGGTGATGATATTTTACGAGGAGTGTCTCCAAGGAAATTTTGATATGGTTTCTAAAATATAAATTACATGCTCAACTGTGCAACCTGCTTCTGATCAATGCCAAAAGGTGATCTAAGATGAATTTTTTGTACGCGTAGTAGAAGAATAGAAATAATTTGTAAATTTTTTGTTGATTAACATGTCTCTTTCCTATCATGTGCTCAAGGGACTTCTTTTTCTTTCGGGCATATTTGGTACTAACTTTGACCGATGTTGGGCATGCTTGAGGTGGTTACATAAGAAGGATCGGTTTTTCATTTTCATCACTTCCAAAAATTGCGGGCTTGACCTCCCCCTTGAACTTCCCATTTATTTTTTTTCCTTTTACTTCAATCTGTTTTTCCCATATCTTACTTTCCCGATATATTTATTTTCTATAAATCTCCTTTCCTATGTTATATTTTATCCATTTCTTTGTCTTTAAAATATAGTATGTATTTGTTCACAAGCACGTATTGAAGATCCAAAACCGTGGAAAGGAAGGTTCCTTTCCACACTTTAAAAAAAAAAATTGAGACCTCTAGGTTTTGTCTCAATATCGACCAACTTTCGTCACAGTTACTACAAAACCATTGAAACTCGGGGTGTCTTTCCAGGAATAGCATCGCTATAGAGACATAGTTTCGTGCAAAACTTACCGTTCAACTTGCAGATGTCGTCGAAAGTGTTTAGTTTTCCATGGTTTTGCGTGGAAGAAATTTATGTTCAAATTCCATATTCGTCGATAGAGTGACCAACTTTCGTCGAATGTGTTCCATGGTTTTACATGGAAACTAAATTTTGTCTAGCAGTTTTTTGCCATATTTTTGTCGTTCTAGGGACAACAAATTGGTCGATAGAGCAACGAACGCGTGGAAGAAATTTCTGTTCAAATTCCAGAATTTGTCGATTGAGAGACAAACTTTCGTTGAACATGATCCATGGTTTTGCGTAGAAACAAAAAAATCTGGCAATTTTTTGCCATATTTTCATCGTTATATGGATGACAACTGTGTCGATAGAGCGACGAATGCGTGGAAGAATTTTCTATTCAAATTCTAGAATTCATCGATAAAGAGACACATGCTCGTTAAACGTGTTCCATGGTTTTTTATGGAAACTAGATTTTGTGTAGTAGTTGTTGGCCATATTTTCATCGTTATAGGGGCGAAAACTGTGTCAATAGAGTGACGAAACGTAGAAATTGAATTCTAAAAAATCAATTTCAAGGCCACCGTATAGAAGAAACGTGGCAGCAACGTTTCATCTCTATATTGATGGCTTAGAAATTTCGTCAATATATCCATGCAATAAGTGCCACGAAACGTCGCGACCGTTATTGTTGCAAGTGAGACGATAAAACTTGGGAATAGCAACGAAAAATCGTTGCAATTTTTCTCCTATGTATTAGTGATATAGCTGACGGATATTACCAGATGCAAATTATTTAATTACTTACTTCTAGTTGCAGACGAGCATCAGATGCACTAGTAATTTGTGATAGATAAACTCATCCACTTCTATGCTTAGATGATGTTATCTTCTCCTCTTATCATTAACCTTTGGCCCTATGGATATGCTGGTCTGGTCTTGGATCGATAACCACTACTGTTGTTTCTTGTAGTGCTCAGCCTCCCAGGCTGAGCACTGAATCGAAGTATGTAAGCTCTGAATTGAAGTATGTAAGCTCTCTCCTTGCAAAAAAAAAAAAAAAACTAAAGAAATGACATTTTGTTTCTGAGTCCGCTAGTTCTGTTGTAAGTTTGTTTCCTCTACTTTTGTTCATATGTTTTTCTTTTGAGTTGAGAGTAATTAGTAGTAAAATAAATGCAAGATTTTCACATAGAAATTTGTGAGTAGTTAGCAATTTTTCTATTAACTATTTACAGCATAATGACATTTATTCTTATTCCAATAATACAGAATAATACCTCGAACTTCATGCAAGTTGAAGAGAAGATAATTCCTTGCTCCTTGTCCTGTATCTCTCAGCCTTGATACCAAACAGGATGATCCACCTTGCCAACCAGTGCTGAGCCTATTGGCCCTAGGAAACCAATGGGTTTCCTAGCCCCCAAGCCCGCATGTCTATAAACACGATAGCAGCTTCCTTATTTCTTGACTATAATTTTTTTTTTGCTCTTGAGTTAACCCCCTCCTCAAGTTTTCTCCCCCCTCTATTAGAACACCCTCTTTCTTTCTTTTTTGTAAAATTCTCTCCCAAAATACTCTCCAAAAATCCTCCCCCCAAAACCCATTCGATCCCCTTCCTTATACCTCCTTCCCCTCTTTTCTTCCACCGCCTTCCCTTCTTCCATCGCCTCCCTCATATTAAAATAGTAAGTGTTATTTATTCCTTTCTCAGGCAGTCCAGCTAGTTCAGATTATTTAAGAAATTAGTTGTATTTTAAATAAATTTTCTTGAACTGTACAATTCATCACCCTTCACGAGACGGTGGGAATTTACTGAATGGTTATCCCATTGAATTTAATATGTTAAATTTAAAACATAAACGACTTACATAAAATGACACCAATATTATTTGTTTAATTATTATGTTTAATGGTAAAATAATGGTCATAACAGTATTGTCAATTATTATTTGTTATTGATAACATAATAATAAACACTAATAATAAACAATAATAATAAATAAATAATAACAGTAATAATAATAATTAATATTATTAATCAATAAATAATTAATTGTAGTATTATTATTATTTGATTGAAATAATAACATCAACATGTATATGTTTATTTGTTAAGTACTCTGGCACTAATCTATTACATTGTTTCTTAATAAATAAGGTACATTTACAGGTCTAAATAAAACACAATTACTAGTTAACCCAACCAACTATCCAAGGTTAATGTTTTTCAATTAATATTTCATAGTGACGATACTTCTCTTAATTGTTTTACACAATTAACAAATATTTTTGTTGACTCATTCATACACATGCCCTAACAACTTAAACATCCATTATATGAATTGATCAATACACAAATATTCAGTTACTTATTACAACTTATATGATTATCTGACATATTACGTAATTGTATATTCATACTAGCGTGCATGTGTGAGGTGTGCATGCATGGCCAGTACATGCATAGACTGCACATGTACCATAACCAAACCACCTAAATTCTAGCTGATACTAATAATATTTCACGCAATAGGACAAGTATACATATATAGTATGATTTCGTTGACATTCAGAGTTATTTAATAGTTATGTTCTTATTAATCAGTCAATCAAGATTGGTACCTACCATCACTAATTCGGTATCATAAAATGTCCAACCCTCAACAATAATAACTAATATGTCATCCCATCCTAACCTACGTATGCATCCTCCCTTTCCTTCCTCTGCTAGTACAAAGTGCATGCCAGTTGTATTGACCTTCCCACACAAAACCTGAGAGCAGTAGCGTCAGCTAAATAGCAGACCTAGCCTCTCCTAGTAGGCATCCGACCGTCATCATCACAACAACTTGGGGAGCGTGTCTCAACACTGCCCTCCCACGACCTTGGGTATCATAGTGACATAGGGTGGAAAATATATCCATCCCTCTCAACATACTGGGTCTATACACCATCAAACAATACTGTGCTACTATCAAGTTTATTTATACGTGTCATCATATCATCGCTTTGGAAATTAAGGCTCTCTTCACTATATGTATTACATCACCCTTCACATCACGTACCCGGCTATCACATATCCCCTGTACCCTACGGGTTACCACTATGCAACCATGCATTCATAAAAATATTAAATCAATAGTTGGTTCATATTATCAGCATTATTTCCTTCCATCACATAAAATCATAAAATCGATTGCATCATGGGTGGGTACCCATGTACCACATCATACATATCACATCATATCAAGGATTACAATCAAATATATGTTTTTGTTATGAAATAAATGAATCTGGTGATGACTACCACATAGTAATCGCATAAGCATAGTAACATCATAGAAATGATAATCATCATAACATCATAATCAGAGCATTTGCATAAGCATGTTAATCATCGTAAAATCATAATCAAAGCATCGATATAAGCATGATAACATTATAATATCATAATCAGAGCATAAGCATGATAACATCATAACATCATAATCAGAGCATAAGCATGATAATATCGTAACATCATAATCAGTATATAATCACATATAACATGCCAAAAATATAGTTTACTCAACATAGCTGAGTCCACATATAATAAGTAAATGCAGTGTAATAAGTCTGAGTGATAAACATGCCTAAGTCAAAATGTGGGGCATTACATTTCTAGTTTTATGCTTTTACTTGCTTACCAGTTCGCCAACCTATAATAAATGTTTTCCTTACTTAGACAGACAACCTACACCATTGGAATCAAAGGATAGAAGGGATTCACATAGATCTTTAGGACAACGGGAGGGGCAGAGAGTGAATCGTAGCAACATTTGGGAGAAAAGCTTAATAACTAAGAGTTCATTTCCCCTTAGTTTCTAGTACATGCCACTAGTTGAGCGATCTGGGTAGGTGTTGAATTATATGCCATACTCCATGCCAAGTGTCTATAACAAGTTCCTGTCCATAAGAGCAAGCAAGCTTTATTGAGCAATGCTATATCTTGGTAATTGCTCACTCTGGTATACCTAGAAATCTTGATGCAATATGTCATTGAAACCTGTTAACCAAAAATGAGCCGACTAAACTTGAGTTTACTGCTCAGTTATTAAAGATTTCACATCGACCTATTTTTCTTTTTCTTGTCAGGTGAAACTTGTCTAACTCCCGACTAGAGAAGTTTTCAAATTTGGTCAGCCTTTTAGACCCAATTATGTTTCCTCTTCAAGATTTTTACTTGTCGATTCTACCGACAGTTTTTACTTCCACCACTTGTCGATTTCGGTAACCGACAACTTGTTGGTTTGACCTCTTCGACCACTAGTCAGCTTGACACCTTTGACCACTAGTCGGCTTGACCATTTTGACCACTAGATCGACTAGGTCAGTTACTCGACTGTTTTACTTGGACTCACTTGCTCGACTAGTTTGGTTCAAAGTCGAAATTTACAAATGATATTTCTTAGTCTAAAAGACTTAAGAAATTATAAATGTTTTTCACCTACAGTAAGATGAAGTAAAAACCAGCACAATCTACAATTCAACATAACTTATAAAAACATATAACCAAATATTTAGGAATACTTGAGTCAACCACTCTGCCGTAAAACCTGGAACTTTCACTAGGTGAGAAATTTATGGTTTCTTGATCTTTCACCCAATCGTAATTGTAAACAACATTTACACAAGTAACTCTAGAAAGATTGTGCAGATAAATAAACATGCATTCAACCATAAACTATTTCATATAAATAACTTGGCCGTAAATAACAAAGGTAATACAAACTTGTCGATCCAAACTTGTCAACTCACCGACTGATCCTTTTACAGAGCTTCGGCTCTTCGATAGAATCACATACACAGAAGCTTGAGCTTCAACTTCACTATCTGGTCAGAGTTCCCTCTTTTTCTCACCTAAAGTTCCTCTATCTCTTGTGTCTTGTGTCTATTGTCTAACTTGATTTACAATCTTCTTCTACTATTTATAGGAAACCTGAAAATTGCTTCTATGTGAATCTACATACTTGCAATAATGTCTGTAATAACTATCTACCTAAAAACTTAGCTTCAGAATTTAATTCAACTGGTTTAGATTGCCGAATCATGGAGTCTTCACTCTTGTCAGGCTAACTGACAAGATCTAGACTAATACAGACTCTAACAGAGTCGGCTGATATTAGATACAGATCTGTGAGTAATTAATATTTCCAACACTCCCCCTTAATTTTGAGAAGATGGGGATTTTTAAAACAAAATTTACAGAATATTTCAGAGCTTAAACATGCTCTGTTCATGACAAAGTTCACTATACAGAACTTGTCATTCCAATATAACTACATAGATACTAGAATGTGTCCTTTTCCAATGGTTTTGTAAATATATCTGCAAGTTGATCTTCAGACCTACAAAATTCTAAACAAATTTCTTTGTTGTTCACCAACTCTCTTATGAAACGAAACCTTATGTCGATGTGCTTGGTTCTCTTGTGGAACACATGATTCTTTGATAATGCTATGGCTGAATTACTATCGTAGAATATGGTTGTTGGTTCTTGATGGTTATGTGACAAGTATTTTAACACTCTCCTCATCCAGACAACTTGACATGCAGCACTTGTCACTGCAACATACTATGCTTTTGCTGAAGACAGAGTTACTATGGGTTGTTTCTTTAAATCCCATGAAACAACACCTGTACCAAAATGAAATATGTACCCAGATGTTCTCTTCCTGTCATCTATGCTGCCTCCATTGTCACTGTCAGTGTATCCAATGAGTTTAAAATTTTCTGAGGTTGAATACATAATACCAAGGTATTTTGTGCCACTTACGTACCTCATAATTATTTTACTTGCTTTCCAATGTGAGACTTTTGGTGGCTCCATGAATCTTGAGATCATACTTACTCCATACATGATGTCTGGTCTTGTCATTTTCAAATACATAAGGCTTCCAACA
Source organism: Pseudotsuga menziesii (assembly GCA_001517045.1). Taxonomy (NCBI): domain Eukaryota; kingdom Viridiplantae; phylum Streptophyta; class Pinopsida; order Pinales; family Pinaceae; genus Pseudotsuga; species Pseudotsuga menziesii. The sequence continues at coordinate 260,026 of LPNX010524385.1, forward strand.
AGCCTTTTGAACAGCATAGGATCTACAGTTGATCCTTCATCATCCTTGCTCAATTTTAAACCTGTTATTACTGGTGTTGGGGTTGTCTTGCAATTAGACATGTTAAATCTTTTTAAAAATTCACTTGCATATTTAGACTATGATATAAATATACCACTTTCATACTACTGAACTTCAATGCCCAGAAAAAACTTCATAAGCCCAAGATCAGTCATTTCAAATTCACTTTCCATGACTACTTTAAAATCTGCTATGCCAAAATCACCAATAAATATTAAATCATCTACATACAAGCAGACAACTAGCATCTTACCTTTCTCATCAAATTTGTTGTACAATGTCAGTTCACTTTCACTTCTATGAAATCCATTTTCAGTGAGATAGGAATCAATTCAACTGTACCAAGCTCTAGGAGCTTGCTTCAAACCATAAAGTTCTTTTTTCAGCCTGTACATTTTATGCTCTTGACCTAGAAATTCATATCCTTGTGGTTGTTCCACATATACTTCCTCTTCTAGATAGCCATTTAAGAATGCCGAATTGACATCCATTTGATAAACAGGCCATTTGTTTTGTGCATCAATGGCCAAGACTGTTGTGACTGTATCCGTGCGTGGAACAGGTGAAAATGTTTCATTGAAGTCTATGCCAGGTTGTTGTGTGAACCCTCTTGCTACCATTATTGCTTTGTGCTTCTGCACATTCCCATTAGCATATTGCTTTGTCTTATAAATCCATTTGACACTAATTACATCTTTGTCTTTTGGTACATCAACCAGATCCCATGTATGGTTCTTCTCAATGCATTCTATTTCTTCATCCATGGCTTGTGCCTATACTTCTTCTTCAACAGCTTATTCAAATGTTAGTGGATCATATATAGGAGAAAATAATGCAAAGAGAGAGAATAAATTTGGTGTACCAACTTCATATATCTCATGCAGACTTCTTGTCTTCACCGGTTCTGTCGATGTCGACCTTGACAAAATGCTTGATGGAGTTTGTTTTCCTCTTGGTGTGCTTGTTGGTTTAACTTGAGCAGCCAATTGTGTCGATGGTCCTTGTGCTGAACCATGTCGCGATGTCATGGGAGTCGACGATGTTGCGACCGGTTGACTTACATGTGGTGTTTGAACCACTTCCTCTTCCATATCATCATTATCGACATTAGAGATAGTCTTGACATTTATGTCGACAGTGCCATCCCATGATTCATTCTCGACAAATTGAACATCTCGACTGATTATCACTTTCCTAGTGACAAGATTATACAACTTGTATGCTTTTGTGTCTTCAGAATATCCGATAAAAATACATTTTTGTCCCTTCTTATCTAGCTTCCTTCTCAGCTTATCTGGAACATGAGCATATGCAACACAATAATAAAAAAATTAAATGAGAAACACTATGATTCACACCTGTCCATTCATCTTGGGGAACTTTATTCTTCACACTCTTTGTTGGACACCAGTTCATAATGTATACAATAGTTGCGACTGCTTCACCCCAATATGCATTTTGCAAATGTTTGGATGCCAACATGTTGTGCGCCATCTCCATGATGGTTCTGTTCTTTCTTTCGGCAACAACCTTCTGTTGAGGTGTATACCGTGCAATGAATTGCTTTTGTATGCCATGGGTCTTGCAAAAATTTAGAAATTCATTGGAAACATATTCACCTCCTCTGTCGATCCTTAAGATCTTGATATGATGTCCACTCTAGTTCTCCACAAGTGCCTTGAATTGCTGAAAATAACTAAATGCATCAGATTTATGTTTCAGAAAATATACCCATATTTTTCTTGAGTAGTCATCAATAAAAGTTAGAAAATAATTTCAGCCACCAATGGATGATGTCTGCATTGGACCACAAATATCAAAGTGCACAATTTCAACTGGTGTGCGTGCTCTATATGAATTTTCGATTGAAAAAATATCTCTATGCTTATTGCCAAAAATGCAACCTTCACAAACCCTTTCTGGTCTGTCGATCAATGGTAATCCTTTCACCATATTCTTTGTGTGTAGTAGCTTCATCCCACCAAAATTCAGATGTCCAAATCTGAAATGCCACAGCCAGGATTCATCCTGAACTTCTGTCTGAAATGCAGCTTGAAAATCAACGCTGCTATTTTCTTTCTTGTTGAGGAGCTCGACTATTTCTTTACTTTCTGCCTTAAACACATCTATATTTGTCTTCCCTTTCATGTCCGGAACCATCCTTAATGGAAACAAGTGATTGCTTGTCATTGACACTTTTTCTATCAGCTAGTCCCTTGGATGCTTGTCTTTAATCACACAGTGAAAATCTTCTATGTAAACTCTGTATCCTTTTTGTATCAGTTGTCCAATGATTAAAAAATTATGTTTCAAACCTTTAACATGATAGACATCAGGGATATACTTACTCTCCCCCTGTCTGGTTAGAATACCAACAGTACCCTTTCCCAAAACAGTAACTTGGACATTGTTTCCAATTGTAACATCAGTTTGAACTGAATTATCTAGACTAGAAAACAAATTTAAATTACTAGTCATATGATTGTTGCATCCTGAATCTAAGTACCATATGTCATGTGGAATTTCTTGAACAACATTTCATTCAATTGGATATGTAGATGCCATTAACATTGCACTGGTCGGAGTGTTGGTGCTGGTCGATTGATTTGGGCTTTGCCTTCCTTGGTCATATTGTTTCTTTTTGCATTCATATGCATAATGACCAAATTTCTTACAATAATGACATTGAATTTTTTATTTATCAAACCTCTGGCCACTTGGCTGACTTGGATTCTGATTCTCTCCTCTATTGGCAACATTTGCAGGACTTCTGCCTTGTCCTACTCTGGAAGAACTTCTTCCGCTACTTCTTAAGTTGTTTCTACCCTTGCCTCTACCATGGCTTATGGATGATTGTGCTGGAATGCACCTTCTAATGATGTTTGTGTTCTGTTGATTCTGTGTTCATAATTGATGAGTGAAGCTTGCAGTTCATCAATGGTAAACGTCGACATGTAAATGTGTTCTTCCAAGGTCACAACCAAGTTTTCAAATCTTGGGGAAAGACTTTTGAGAATTTTTTCAACCACCCTTTTTTCTTCTTAAGTCTTCTCCATGAGATTTCAGTTGGTTTATCAAACCAACAACTCTGGTGTAGAATGAGTCTATAGTCTCTGAATATTTCATGGACAGAGATTCAAAATCTCTTCTTAGAATCTGCAACTTGGAAGTCTTTACCTTTCCCAAGCCTTGATAGGCGGTCTCCAATGTGTCCCATGCTTGCTTTGCGTTAACTGTTGTTGCTAGTCTTGGGAGTATGCTTTCATGCATGGCTTGGTGTATGTAGAACAAAGCTTTTTCGTCTTTCTTCCTCTGTTCCCTCAAGACATCTTTCTCAACTTGTGTGAGATTGTTATATGCTGTCATATCTGTTTGGTTCTACATAACCATGCTGGACTATCTCTCAGACATATTGACATCTAAACAAAGCCTTCATTATTAAAGACCAATATTCATAATTCTTTCCTGTAAAAATTGGAGTTTCAATGAACCAAAAGTGGAAGACATTTTCAATTTTTAATTTTCCTTAGAAAAATTAATTTTCCACCTTTTAAGACAAGATTTCTTTCCTAAACCTTGCTCTGATACCAATTAGCCAAAACCGAGCCGACTAAACTTGACTTTACCGCTCAGTTATTAAAAATTTCATGCCGACCTCTTTTTCCTTTTCTTGTCAGGTGAAACTTGTCTAACTCCCGACTAGACAAGTTTTCAAATTTGGTCGACCTTTTAGACCCGACTATTTTTCCTCTTCAAGCTTTATACTTGTCGGTTCTACCAACAGTTTTTACTTTGACCACTTGTGGGTTTCGGTAACTGACAACTTGTCATTTTGACCTCTTCGACCACTAGTCAGCTTGACACCTTCAACCACTAGTCGGCTTGACCACTTCGACCACTAGATTGACTAGGTCAGTTACTCTACTTGGACTCACTTGCTCAACTAGTTTGGTTTTAGTCAAAATTTACAAATGATATTTCTTACTCTAAAATACTTAAGAAATTATAAATGTTTTTCACATATAGTAAGATGAAGTAAAAACCGACACAACAAACAATTCAACATAACTTATAAAAACATATAACCAAATATTTAGGAAGACTTATAAATGTTTTTCACATACAGTAAGATGAAGTAAAAACCGACACAATCAACAATTCAACATAACTTATAAAAAACATATAACCAAATATTTAGGAAGACTTGAGTCGACCACTCTGCCGTAAAACCTGGAACTTTCACTGGGTGAGAAATTTATGGGTTCTTGATCTTTCACTCAACCGTAATTGTAAACAACATTTACACAAGTAACTCTGGAAAGATTGTGTGGATAAATAAACATGCATTCAACCATAAACTATTTCATATAAATAACTTGATCGGAAATAACAAAGGTAATACAAACTTGTCGATCCAGACTTGTCGACTCACCTACTGATCCTTTTACAGAGCTTCGGCTCTTCAACGGAGTCACATACACAGAAGCTTGAGCTTCAACTTCACTCTCTGCTCAGAGTTTTCTCTTTTTCTCACCTAGAGTTCCTCTATCTCTTGTGTTTATTGTCTAACTTGATTTACAATCTTCTTCTACTATTTATAGGAAACTTGAAAATTGCTTCTTCGTGAAACTACAAACTTGCCATTAATGGCTGTAATAACTATCTACCTACAAACTTAGCTTCGTAATTTAATTCGACTTGTTTAGATTTCCAAATCGTGGAGTCTTCACTCTTGTCAGGCTAACTGACAAGATCTGGGCTGATACGGACTCTGACAGAGTCGACTGAGATTAGATACGGATCTGCGAGTAATTAATATTTCCAACAAAACCTGCAAACGTTGAGGTTGGTAACCATAATGTGGCACCGAGATTTAAAAAACTTGACACTTTGTACACTTTGATATGCTTGCTCAAAATGTCTTAATGTATTTTATTTGTCCTATATCATATTATTAATTGCCATTAGCGTGTGATCTGAACCATTATTGATAGATTTACTTTTCGGGAGGGCACTCCGTAGAAAATGTTTTTTAATGTATTTTATTTGTCCTATATCATATTATTAATTTCCATTAACGTGTGATCTGAACCATTGTTGACAGATTTACTTTTGGGGAGGGAACTCCGTAGAAAATGTTTTCTAACTAGGGATCGTGGAAATCTGTAATATTAATTGTCATCCCTGCCTGGTGCTATTTGAATAATGAATGACAGATTTATGATAAAGAAGATAATGTTTACAAGGAGCCAAAACCATAAAAAGTTGGGGATAATTATACAATTGTTGATATCATCCTTGCAGTTAGGTCGTGGGGTACACGAACGGAGAGCAACGTCATATCCCCAAACCAATAGTAATCTAAAAAAATAGACAATAAATAATAATAATTAAATGTTTTAAATATTACCAAACTTTAGTCTAAATTCCATTACATTTAATAAAAACTATTACAAATTTTGGAAGATTGAATTTTTTTGCCCATATCTAAATAAATTAACACTCATGAGCGATCCATATATATCACCTGCGATGACATAATAAAAGTGAATTTTTAGTGTATGGAAAATTGAGCATAATAAAAGTGAATTTTTAGTGTATGGAATGTTGATCATATCAATAATGCATTGAACCTCTCTAGAGACTTGTTGCATTGATTTGTTCAAAATTTTCTAATCATTGGTGGGAAATAGAACATGCGTTGAATCTCTATTCAGGGATATAGGAAAAAAGGTCAATTAATTCATTTGTGGGAATTCCCATCTTGTAACATTCTTCGCGGTTTCTGCATCTGTTTAATCTTTCCCTTTTCCTTGTCGAAATTCCTGGTGGTTTCTACTTCTGATTAATATTTGTGATGGAATGATGAACTTTGAAGAGCGTAACATTAATCTTTGTGCATTCTACTTCTGATTAGTCTTAGTGGATTTCTTCAACTTTTATGAAAAAAACATTTTTTTATGGAAAAACTTTTTTCATGCTTCAAAATGCATTTAAATCACTAATTAGACAACGAACCAAAAAGATGTCCCATATATCAAAAGTATCAAAAGTGGTGTGTCACAGTAGATCCAAAAGTTATTGTAGTTTCTTTGAAGACGGTTTCAAACAACACTATGACCCAAGTCTTTTCCCTTTCACTTTGACCCTTTCACATTGGGTCCAGATTTTGACTTTGGTTACTAGTATTGAAATTTTATAAACATCTAGTCATGTAAATAAATAAATAAAGAAGTAAAATGGTATATATGTTTTGTGGATACTATCTTTGATAACCGAAACAAACACTCGTAGATGTGCAACGACTATTCTTTCCTCGAGTTATGTGGCTAAAGCTTCAAACCTACTTGGCTCAAGGCACATAGATCTTTCAAAGCAGATAGTACTGCCCATTTTCTGTGACGTATTTTCCTGTAACTCTAAGGAGTGTCAGATCCATAGTACAACGGCTCCAACTCCTCTCAGCATCTAACAGTTCATTAGAACCCAACCAAAGAAACCTGTAGCGTTCTCTTGCAGTTTTAGACTTTGGGAACAGTTCATTAGAACCCAACCAAAGAAACCTGTAGCGTTCTCTTGCAGTTTTAGACTTTGGGAGCTCCAATTTCTACAACAATGGTCGTAGCGGAAACACCCCAAAGATGCTTGTACAAAATCTTGGTATCGAGCCGACTGCCACAACCAACGAAATCCGCTCAGCATACCGAAAGTTGGCACTGAAACTCCACCTCGACAAGGCTGTCCAAAGCAGCATTTCGAAGGAGCAGGAAACCGTGCAGTTCCAGGAAATCCTTGGTTCCTACAATGTCCTTTCTTATCCCCGCAAACGTTCCTACTACGATTCTCACCGCTCCCAAATCCTTAATTCTTTCGCTTCTTCGTCCTCCCTACAAATTGGGATTTCGATATCAATCTACAGACACATTTTCCCACTTTTGTTTATTCTAGCGACGGGGATATGGGAAAGGGTTTATTTAAGGTTTAGTCACTCCAAAAATCATGTCTTTTCCCTTTCACATTTTTCCACTTTGAGTACCATTAAATTTTCTATTATCTACCATTAAATTTAGTTTGAGTGTACTTCCATCTATATATCATTGAATTTTGTTCTTGTGAAAGTGCACTACTGAATACCTAGGTCTTTTTGTTCTCAAACTCCATTGATGGCACAAGATGTGTGCATTGTGTTGTTTCACATTTTTTACAAATACGTTCAAACCCCTTTGATGGCACAAGATGTGTGCATCGTGTTGTTTCACTTTTTTACAAATACATTCAAACCCCTTAGTACATTGGAAAGAGTGCTTCTCGCTTGTAGCTATGTTACGTTGTTAGTAGTTTTTCCTCGTTCCAATTTAAAGTGAGTTATGTTGTTAGAGTGAGTTTTTTTAGACATTATATTTGTTTTCTAGTATACAAAATATTTTAAAATCTATTAAACGAAGTGCATTCTCTTATTTATAAAATGAAAAAAAAAATCTGAAAATAAAAGAATGAAAAAGTGAAAACACTTATGAAAATGCATGAAGCATAATATAAAAATATGCTTTTCAAATATTCCGAAATATTTAATTGATAGGTATTATAACTCCCGATTCAATATTATTCCAATGCTAATGCATTCATTTATACATTTCAGGCGGTGGTTGATATTCCAACCAGCCTATTCATATTCCTATGTAACTGTTTAGCTTCCTATTCTTTATTTATTTACAATATATAATCCCGACGGATTATATTCTAACAATCCCCCTCTTAATCCGAAGGGGTGTTCGTAAGCCCGAGCATGTTTCTGAATCTTTCAAACTTTTCTCGTCCAAGCGCTTTGGTGAAGATGTCTGCAACTTGATCATTTGTGGAACAATGTCGAAGATGGACTGTCTTGGCCTCTACATGATGTCGAATCAAATGATAATTTGTGTTGATGTGTTTGGTTCAATCATGGAATCTAGGATTCTTAGCCAGCTTGATTGCAGAAGTATTGTCGACCAACAGTGGGGTGGAGTTCTCTTGTTTTTCTTGCAAATCTTCAAGTATCTTTCTGAGCCATACTATTTCTTTCGTTGCTTCAGCTGTAGCCACATATTCTGCTTCTGTTGTTGAATCTGCCGGAACTAACTGTTTGCGTGATCTCCATGAGACAGCTGCTGATCCAAGACTCATAGTGTATCCAGAATTTGATACTCCTGTCTCCTTATCACCATCAAAATCTGAGTCTGAGTACCCAATAAGTTTGAAGTCATCCACTTTAGAGTACTTGAGTCCAACGTCTTGAGTCCCCTTCAAGTATCTTAGAACTCTTTTTGCAGCTGACCAGTGTCCTTCACAAGGTTTATGCATGAACCTTGAAAGTATGCCAACAACATAAGAAATATCTGGTCTAGTTGTTGTGAGGTAGATAAGACTTCCTACAAGTTGTCGATACTTGGTCGCATCCTCAAATTCGTTTCCTTCGCTTGATGTGAGCTTCATTTTCTGTTCCATTGGAGTAGAGATAGGGTTGCATTTTGTCATGCAAAATTTGTTTAGTAGTTCTCCAACATAT
>LPNX010524385.1:269163-285519 GCA_001517045.1 Pseudotsuga menziesii
ATATTTCCAAATGATCAAGTTGTCTCTCAATGGACTGGTCATTTTTATTAGTTTCAAGAAAAATGACATCTCTGGAAATAACAAACTTCTTGTTTACCTCATCATACAAATGGTATGCCTTGGATTATTCTTCGTACCCCAGGAAAATGCATTTTCTGCTTCGAGCACCAAGCTTGTTTCTTTTCTCCTTTGGAATCAAGGCATAACAGGTGGAACCAAAAACTCTGAGATGCCTGACTGAAGGGAGATGGCCAAACCACATTTCATGTGGAGTCTTGTTATCAAGAGCATTTGAGGGACTTCTATTTCTCAAATAGGCTGCACATTTTACTGCATCACCCCAAAACATTAGTTTTACATTCTTGAAAAACATCATTGAGCGAACCATATTCATTCTAGTTCTATACATTCTTTCTGCTACACCGTTTTGTTGAGGATTGTAGGGAACTGTAGTCTGATGTGCAATTCCATGTTGGCGAAGATAATCTTCAAAAGCATTTGAAGTGTATTCTTTCCCATTATCAGTACGAAGTGTACCAATTTTTTATTGTGCTTGTTTTTCTATCAATGCATGAAAGTATTTGAATGTTTGAAATGCTTCTGATTTTGTCTTTAAACAGTAAATCCAGCACATTCTTGAGTAGTCATCAACAAATGTCATAAAATACTTATTCCCATGAGCAGAAGGAGTTGGCATTGGCCCACATAAATCAGAATGCACTAGTTCTAATTTCCTACTTGCTCTGAAATTAGATTCATGGAATGGCAGCTTACTGTGTTTCCCTAATATACATGCATCACATTTGTTCTTCTCATTAGGAATGGTGGGAAAACCAAATACACCATTCTTTCTCAACAAACGAAGACTGTTATAATTTAGATGACCAAATATTGCATGCCATAATGATCTAGATGACATATTACCTTCTCCATGCTGAGAGAGGTAGGCATAGTTCTGAAATCTTGCAGATGAACCCTTGAGCTTCAGCAGCTTTCCATCTTCGTATCCAGTCATGATGACTTGGTTGTCAGAGGACTTTCTTATTTCAACGATTCCATCAAACATGTGGATGGAATGGCCTTGATATTGAATCTCCACCATGGACAGCAGGCTTCTCTGCAACTCTGGAAGATAAAGAACATTCTTGAACAAGAAATCAGGGAATCCAGGCATCTTTAGTCGAATGGTGCCCATTCCCTTTGGTTTAATACTTGACTTATCTGCAAAGTAAACTATGCCATCTATTGTTTCATTAAGTTCTTCAAAACAGTCTTTTCTAAATGTCATGTGTGATATTGCACCAGTATCAAGCAGCCAACAATCTTTGTAAGATGAAAGTGAAGTCATTTCATTAATTCCAAGATTACAATGTGCAACAATACAAGAATCAGAATATTTACTAGCATCTTGGTCATCTTTCTTCTGGTTATGCTGGTCTTTGATGGAGTCCCACGAAGCGCAACACTGATCTGATGTGTGCCCAGTCTTTCCACAACGCTTGCACTGCAAATATGATCTTTTGGTTCTACCCCCTCTGCCTCTGAAATTTCTTCTTCCTCTGCCTCTCTCTTTGCCAGAGAGAGTGGCACCAACTATTGATGACAAAGATTGCATCTTTTACAACTGTTAGTGTAATTTACAAAGAGAAATAGAAAAACAATAACCTTATAGGTCTACAGTCTCTGCCAAGGTGAATACAATGCAAGCTTCAAGTGAGCATACACAAGCTTCTTCAATATACAAAATATATCAATCATGAGCTTCAAATACACAGCAGCATTCCTTTTTATACAATATATATTCTACAGAATATGTTATGCGTGGAGGCACCAGAAGCTAATATATTAGTGTGCAAAGGATATAAGTGCACAAAAAATCAAGCACCAAACTATATACTTCTGCAGAATCAAGTGATTAGCAGCAAAAATTATCAGTCTTCAACGCAATGTCTATCAGTCTTCAATGCAATAATATTCTCAAGAAGTGTAGTTGCATCTTTAATTTGCACCATGTCATAAGGAAGGGAATTGCTTCATAAAGGTCAAGCACGTCACGTAACAAATACTATTTCTCCAACGCATCAAATACATAGGCACATAAAATGCACAACGACCATGGATCATACATCAAGAAAGGGCTCATACAACAACCGCTTTGATCACGGTTCATACATAGGAAAATATTTGTAGAATTTTCCACTCAAAACTCCACGCACATAATTGGGGTAAAATTTAGGTTCATATCATCCAACGTACAACCAACCGCTCAAACGCCATATACATCACAAAATATATATAATTTATGAATTGGGCTAATGTATAACCATGCCAAATCAGTAATTGAAGCCGGGATATATGACTACCGTATTGATAACAAATATTCTGAGAACGCCTGCAACTGCAACTTCATGAAGGAAGGAATATGTAGCCTTCGTTAATTCACCTCCGGAATGCCATAATCATTCATGAACTCATACAAGATGCAAATACCTCCACTCAAAGGTATGATGCCAAAATTTACCTTCACGCAATAATCTAGGGTTAATTTAGGGTTAGGTATTCCCACGGTCACCAAAGTTTTACCTCCAACACAGCCTTCAACTCACGCAGCCTTCAACGTGTTCACTAAGAGCAGTCTCCAATGCAGCAGTCTCCAACGCAGGTTCTTCAGGCAGGAAGCAGTCTCCATGCAGCTGAATGATTGCAAGCAGCTCCAACGCAGCCTTCAGGTAGGTCTCCACGCAGGTCTGGCTCTGTCTTCATGCATCAGCTTCAACATATATCAGTATATGTAGGACATATCAATGTATATATCAACGCATATACCAATCTTCATCGCATATATCAACGAATATATCAGTCACAATATCAACGCATATATGCACACCATATCAACGCATATATCAGTCACCATATCAACGCATATATGCATATATCAGTCACCATATCAATGCATATATGCACACCATATCAACGCATATATCAGTCACCATATCAACGCATATATCAGATATTCATTCAGTGATGCCTCACGCGGATCAGGAGGGCGTGCGATTCACTGTAAACTTAGCTCATCAATATCTCCACAGTGAGAAAGTGAAGGTTGTTGGAGATAGGAAGGACGCCTGAATCTTCGACATTGACGAAACCACTCTCTCCAATCTTGGCTACTACGAGCAAATTGAATTTGGTGGAGCTCCTTACAATCGTACCAAATACTTTGTGTGGGTTATGGAGGAAAAGGCAACGGGATATGACTGCAGACAACCTGTTGCGTGCAGGCTACAAGGACTGGGCGGACATCTTAAGCTTCTCGTGAAGCTATATCGATTCCTGGGGAGGAGAGCCAATAGCTGCTTCAATGCAGAATTAGGGTTTCATGTGGAGGATAGAACTAGGAGCGTTCTCAAAAAAAAAAGGGAAGCGGTGATGGAGAGAATAAACGCAGGCAACATAAAAGAATTAGGGTTAAGCTAATTCAACCGTTTTAGTAGCAGAGAATAAACACGGGCAAATGGAGGAGTAATGCATACAATGCATGCGACTGGCAGACTGATGGAGCAGGCAGTCTGGCAATGGACTGGCAAGCAGAATGCCAGGACTGAAATGCAGCCAGGCAGGAGTTACGACAGGAAGCCAAGCTCTGATACCACTAATAGGTATTATAACTCCCAATTCAATATTATTCCAATGTTAATGCATTCATTTATACATTTCAGGTGGTGGTTGAGATTCCGACCAGCCTATTCATATTCCTACGTAACTGTTCAGCTTCCTATTCTTTATTTATTTACAATATATAATCCCGACGGATTATATTCTAACATTAATGATATGGATTTAAGAGGAATCAATAACAAGATTTACATAAAATCTAGGTTTAAAGTAATCATATCTATAACTATAATGTGTACGTTATAGATTTATATAAAATCTATATATTTACCGGTTTCCATAAAGATGGAATTCAAATGAGATGGCATCAATGATTATTATTTCAAATAACTTTATGGTTAAGTTATACACTCAATGCTCCTTAACATTAAACTAGGATGTTGAAAAACTTTGCTCTTTGTTAGTATTTTTGTGAACAGTGTGTGTATTCACTAGCAAATGTGTTATATTTGATTGGAATTTTGGAATGTTAGTAGTTTCTAAAAATTCATTTTAATTTTTTGTAGTTGGTTCACAATGTTGATCATAGTAAACCATTATTCAAGGGATTCTTTTGTGTAAAGAAAACCCACATTTATGAGGTGACTGAGGCAATTGAGCTCCTTATCATATTCAATGATGGTACTAGTGCTCAATAGACTCCTATCCACCACTTCCAAAACATGGTTTGGAAAACTGCTACCCATCAATTTCGGCAAGTTCACTCCTTCCACAAACATATTATGGGTGGGTTTCTTTCTGGTAAGTATCTCCAATAGCATTATTCCATAACTATAAACGTCACCTTTTGTTGCGACACATCCACCAAATCCATATTTTGCATTCAAATATCCCCACCATAACGTTTCTAATTTACATTCTTTAATAAAAATAGAAAACTCGCAGCATTTCCTAATATTCTATTTAGCTCAAATAATACTTGGAGGAATTTAACCTGTATCCCTTGACTGCATGTGTGGAGCAAGAGCTAAATCCTATGAATTCGTAAAACATATAGTAAGAATGCCAAAGTCAATTAAATATGTTGTCATATCTTCACCCAAAAGTACATTGTTGGGTTTCAGATCGCAATGGATCACTTGCATTAAGTAATGGTGATGAAGATACACCATACCACGAGCAATGTCTATGGCTGTATTCAATCTTTGAGTCAAACTCGGACCACTTTCTCCTTCGCCAACTAGATATGACCACTTTTCTAAGCTTCCATTTGGCATTAACAGAAATATCAAAGCTTTGGTTTGGAGGTCTGAATAAGTAGTTATGATTTTAATCAAATTTCAGTGCCTAACTCCACACAAAACTTTGCATTCTTTATCAAAACTCTTATGAGCCCCACCATTTTCCAAATTGAGAAGCTTGACAACAACCATTATGGCATTGTTTAGAGCCCCTTTGTATACTTTCCCAAAAACTACCCACTCGTAACAAGTTGCCATCACTAAAATCCTTTATTGCAATGATGAGCTCTCCATAGGAAATTCTTCGATGCCCCTGATTTAAGGATGACACAATCCCTATAGGCTTATGATTCTTGTGATTTTGTCTCCATAAGATTCCCAAAAGAAAACATAATACAATAATGACTATAATAAAAGGTGTGATCATTATTTTCAAATGTGAAGCACTTTTATGTTTGTGAGTAGAGCATGGTGACAAATTCACCCATGGTCCATATAGACCAAGATTTCCTTGCAAAATTTAAATTAAAACAAAAAAGCACACAATTTTTTTGTTATAAACAATGCAAAATAATTTCACTCGTTATGAAAAAACATTTTCATGCTTCAAAATACATTTAACTCATTGATTAGCCAACGGACCAAAAAAATGTCCCATTTATCAAAAGTGGTGTGTCATGGTAGATTCAAAAATTCTTGTAGTTTCTTTGAAGACGGTTTAAACAACACTATGACCCAAGTCTTTTCCCCTTTCACATTGAGCCTTCACATTGGGTCCATATTTTGACTTTGGTTACTACTATTGAAATTTATAAACATCTAGTCAGGTAAATTTAAAAAGAAAAAAAATGGTATATATGTTTTGTGGATACTATATTTGATAACCGAAACAAACACTTGTAGATATGAAACGACTATTCTTTCCTTGGGTTATGTGACTAAAGCTTTCAGACCTACTTGGATTAAGGCACATAAATCTTTCAAAGCAGATAGTACTACCTATTTTCTGTGATGTCTTTTCCTATAACTATGAGGAGTGTCAAATCCATAGTATGACAACTTCGAACTCCTCTCAGCATCTAACAGTTTGTTAGAACCCAACCAAAGAAATCTGCGTCGTCCTCTTGCAATTTTAGACTTTGGGAGCTCCAATTTCCACAACAATGGTCGTAGCGGAAGCACCCCAAAGATGCTTGTACGAAATCTTGTGTATTGAGCTGACTACCACAACCAACTAAATCCGCTCAACATACATAAAGTTGGCACTGAAAATCCACCCCAACAAGGTTGTCCAAAGCAACATTTCGAAGGAGCAAGCAATCATGTAGTTTCAGGAAATCCTTGCTGCCTACAATGTCCTTTCTGACCCCCGCAAGCATTCCTAATACGATTCTCACCGCTCCCAAATCCTTAATTCTTTTGCTTCTTCGTCCTCCCCAAAAAATTGGGATTTCAATATCAATCTACGACCATATTTTTCCACTTCTATTTATTCTGGCAACAAGTATACGAGAAAAGGTTTCTTTAAGGTTTAGTCACTACAAAAATCAGGTATTTCCCCCTTTCACATTTTTCCACTTTGAGTGTATTGGGTCCATCCTTTTCTAATGTCTACCATTAAATTTAGTTCTGAATGTACTTTCATTTACTTATCATTGAATTTTGTTCTTGTGAAAGTGCACTACTAAATACTTGTAACTTCTTGTTCTCAAGCTCCATTGATGATGGGCACAAGATGTATGGATTGTGTTGTTTCACTTTGTTACAGATACTTTCAAACCACTTAGTAGATCCAAAAGAGTGCTTCCCACTTGTAACTATGTTATGTTATTAGTAGTTTTTCCTAATTCCAATTTAAAGTGAGTTATATTGTTAGAATGAATTTTGTTAGTTATAAATATTTTTATAATAAACTGAATATATATATATTATTTAGTACCTAAAATATTTTAAAATATATTAAATAAAATGCATTCTCTTATTTATAAATTAAGAAAATAATCTGAATTTGTATTCATATAAAAGAATGAAAAAAGTCACAAATATTTTTCAAACATTCACAAATATTTAATGATATGAATTTAAAATGAATAAATAACAAGATTTACATAAAACTCGAATTTAAAGTAATCATATCTATAACTATAATACCTAAGCTATAGTTTCATATAAAATCGATATTTTGCAGGTTTCATAAAAGATGAAATTCAAATGAGATGGAATGAATGACAATTATTTCAAATAACTTTATGGTCAAGTTATACACTCAATGTTCTTTAACATTAAATTAGGATGCGGAAGAACTTTGGTCTTTGCCAATATTCTTGTGAGCAATGTTGCTACTAGTTAGCAAATGTTTTATATTTGATTGGAATTTTGGAATGTTAGTAGTTTTCAAAAAAAAAAAATTGGTGTTTTGGAGTTGGCTTATAATGTCGATTATAGTCAATCGTTCTTCGGGAGATTCTTTTGTGCAAAGCAAACCAACACTTATGGGGAGCTCCTTATCATCTGCAATGATGGTACTAGTTATAGACTTCTATCCACCACTTCCAAATCATGGTTTGGAAAACTACTACCCACCCATTTCAGCAAGTTCACTCCTTCTACAAACATATTATGGGTGGGTTTCTTTCTGGTGAGTATCTCCAATAGCACTATTCCATAACTATAAACATCACCTTTTGTTCTGACATGTCCACCAAATCCATATTCTGTATTAAAATATCCCCACCATAAGGTTTCTAATTTGCATTCTTTAATAAAAATAGAAACCTCAAGGCATTGCCTAATATGATATTTAGCTCAAATAATACCTGGAGGAATGTAGCTTGTGGATCCCTTGAGTGCATGTGTGGAAGCAAGAGCTAAATCCTCTGAATTCACAAAACATATGGTAAAAATGCCAAAGTCAATTAAATACGTTGTCATATCTTCACCCAAAAGTACATAGTTGGGTTTCATATCGCAATGGATCACTTGCATGAAACAATGGTGATGAAGATACACCATACCATGAGCAATGTCTATGGCTATATTCAACCTTTGAATCAAACTAAAACCACTTTCTCCTTCGCCAACTAGATATAACCACTTTTCTAAGCTTCCATTTGGCATTATCGGAAATATCAAAGCTTTGGTTTGGAGGTCTGAATAAGTAGCTATGATTTTAATCAAATTTCGGTGCCCAACTCTACTAAAAACTTTGCATTCTTAATAAAAAAATCTTGTGAGCCCCATTATTTTCCAAATTGAGAAGCTTGACAACAACCATTGTGCCATCGTTTAGAGCCCCTTTGTAAACTTTCCCAAAACTAGCCACTCCTAACAAGTTGGCATCACTAAAATCCACTGTTGCAGTGATGAGCTATCCATAGGAAATTCTTCAATGCCCCTCATTTAAGGATGTCATCCCTATAGGATTATGCTTCTTGCGATTTTATCTCCACAAGATTCTCAAAAGCAAACATAATACATCAATGAGTGCATTCTTTTCAGATGTGAAGCACTTTTATGTTTGTGAGCAGAGCATAGTGACAAATTCACCCAAGGTCCACATAGACCAATATTTCCCATAAATGTTGTGACACCAAGCCTTTTAAAAACTCCACCTTTTGGGACTTCTCCTAACAAGTTGTTAAGAGAGAGATTTAATTTATTATAGGACAAATCCATTCCTCGTAGGGTGGAACAGTTAGTAAGTGCAGAGAGTAGAGACAAGCTTGCGGTGCAGCCGCTAACCAATTGATTCTTGCCTAAATAAAGCACATGGAGCAGCGTCAACTTACCCAAATCCATGGGACCTACTCCGCTGAGCTGGTTATATGACAAGGCTAGAGATTGAAACTTCGTAAAATTGAAGAGGGAAGCAGGAATGCTCCCACTCAACTGATTATAATTTAGATAGAGTCCTGTCAACTGGGCCATGGGAATGTGACCAATTAACTGGTTAATAACGATATCCAATTGTTGAAGATTAGTGCAGTTAGAAAAAGAAGATGGAATTTGACCCGTGAGATGGTTATTATGCATAACTATAATGGTCACGAGGCTTAACATATCCACACCAAAGATGATATGTTTAAGAAAAGTATCGCAGTGCAGGGAACAAATCTT
Organism: Pseudotsuga menziesii; assembly: GCA_001517045.1. NCBI lineage: Eukaryota > Viridiplantae > Streptophyta > Pinopsida > Pinales > Pinaceae > Pseudotsuga > Pseudotsuga menziesii. The sequence continues at coordinate 278,136 of LPNX010524385.1, forward strand.
GTAATGGAGAAGAAATCTTGTAAAATCAGGCAATTAAATTAACCAAAAGAAAAGACTTCCCATTAAATTAATCAAGAGAATATCGCGACTTTATCAAAAAAAAATTCAGAAGAGTACCCCACTCTATAAAATCAAACGACTTTTAGACTTGCCAAAAACTTGTGAAGACAATCGGGGGTTATTGTTGGGAAATCGTTTTGACTTTATGATGTTTACGCCGACAGGCATTTTTCTCAGGAGTCCGGTTTTGAAAAGGACTGTACGATTTTTGTCATCCCTCTCACCAATATTTTTCTTACGCGTGTCTTCCTCTTGTCCACTGGCTCTCTGTTTTGTCCGTTGGTTCTTTGTTTTCCCATGCTTTTTTTTGTGTTTTTGTTGTTTTTTAATTAATGAAGGCATGACAGAAGTATTAAATGCCAAATCAGCTAAATATCAGAAGTATTAAATGCCAAATCAGCTAAATATCAGAAGTATTAACTGCTAAATATCAGCAGTTATTATTTAGGATCTTTAGAGGAGTCATGTGCAGATAAATGTGTGAAGCCGAAGAACATCAGGGGTTAGCAACTTAGCAGTGTACAAAGCTTCACCCATTAATCGTGATATGTGCTCTCAATTAGAAGAGCTACCAAGTACGGTAACATTGGAATCCTTTGACGTGTTGAGGGAGAATAGATGTAAGAAACTAAAGAGCATACAGCCGTTGTCACAGGTTACAAAGGTTCAACTCTTCAATGTTAGCAGGTTCTCTGAATGAAAAGAATTAAGTTTTGGAACATTGGTATCTTTGAAGGAGTTGTTGGCAACACAATGTGAGAAGCTTAAGAGCATACAGGGTTTGGCGCAGGCAAAGAACTGAAGCTTTATTCATACCTCTTATTATTCGTAAGCTGCCCATGATCCAACATGGTAGTGAGAATTTTACTTTGTATAAATCATGAGTACTGGAATCCATGAATACTAGCAAACCAGTAGGGTTACTTTTGCATTTAATTGACAAATTTATATGAATATAGGTATATTCTATACTTTTTATTAATGAACCGACATCATTTACCATATTTGGAAACGATATCCCCATGTGGTTGGATTACAACTCCATGCACTGAAATTTGCATTCAACATTATATATTTCCAAACGGTAATTCGCCCGTCAATCATGATTTGACTTGTGGATTTTGTAATCCTTTCAACCAGTGTGATGACGGACAGTAAGCTTTGCACTCATAGATTTGTTTTAGATTTATCAGTCTCTGTTCTTAATCGAATCTAATCTAAGACCTCTAGACACATGCAAATAAAGGATTTACATCGATAGACATGTTTTGGCGTTGGACGTCTGAAAAAGAGCCTGTTTCTCTATACATTGAATTACAAATAAAAAGTGTAAATACATAGAACTCCGCCGCTGCTGCAGACTTTGTGGGCAATGAGTATTAGGTGCATTAAATTAAAAGCTCAAAAATACACAAAACAAAGAAATTCATCTGTGAGCAAGGCAGTCTGTTTGTTATGCTTTTGCCCTTCCAAAAATGTTATCATAGCAGACATCCATTCCCTCCACACCAACCCCCGCCCCTTCAAAAAAACACAAAACCCTTAGACTCCACTTTGCATTGTGGGAATGGGTACCAAACACAACCCTCGCTTTCTGAGAACCCCACAATCCCCATCAAAATCTTCTGCTGGCAAAACCATATTGATGCCTTTGCTCTTATTATCCTTGCCTTCGTATGGCTGCAAGTATTGCATTGCTAATATCAATATATAGAACGCCTCAGCTCACTAGCCTTATCAATATATAAGGAATCTGAACATTCCCTACTTTCTGGGAGTGTTTTTACTCTTACTATCATATCATAACAATAATAACAATAAAATAATTTGTAAACCTTAATTCTTTGCTCCATTTCGCTTTTATAATCCATTGCTACGCCCAACGTTTCTTCTTTGCAAATCTGCATAACAGTTACACCCCAATTAGACCCCAAAAAACAAAAGAAATGGATGGTATAATAGACTTGTAATAAACACATGCATCACCACCAGTGGTATTGTTATACATATATGTATTTTCCATTTCTGATCTATTTGTAGAGTCTATTTTTTAAGTTTTTGTTCTCTTATCATACTGTATATACAACATTGAGTAGATGGATCTTACTATTTTTTAAGTTTCTGTTCTCCTATCATATTGTATATATAACATTAAGTAGATGGATCTTACTGTCCTCTCCGACAATATGGATTGTAGTAAATCCAAGTGCTTGTTGACCGCATCATCCTATCAATACATGGTAATTTCTATGAAAAAGAAGCCATGGAAGAGTCTTCCTCTTCAAAGTTGGCATGTTGGTAATGAACATCACCGTTGTTTTTTCCAACATAATCCTCAAACCCAATGAGGCTTCTGCTATTATAATAACCATCAGAACATTCATCCAAGGATTGATCTAAATGCATTGTCCATCAATAATCAAAAACTCCTTGGCTCTCATCAAGAGTGCCATTTTCCACTGAAGGGCAATTATTATCCAATGTGAACATGCATTTACGTCCAGTGGAAGAACAATCAAGAGGCTACTTCTGCTACTCCAAGATGTTGACAAACATAGACGAACGACTCCGGTCTGTGTTTCCCAACTTAAGCACCTAGGGAATTACCTACTGCTCAAATAAGGACACAACTAGCTCTCAATTCTGCACAACCCAATGTGCATGGATGCCTCACATCACCAAGTCTCCTATTATTAAAAGAGAGAAAATTCCCCACTTTCCCTCCACTAACTGGTTTCCACTAACCATGTCTTCTCTTACAAGTTATCAACAACCTACAGATGTCAACTTAGAAATAGCACAATAATGAATTGTGAGGGCCAATGAAATATTAAAGCTCCCTATACTAAAACCTAAAACCTAAACCAACAATTTGCTTAATCTAAATTAGGAGAACCCACTGATGCAGGCTAGGGCGCTCTAGAAAGTCCTCTTACCATCTCCTTAAACATAATGATTTCTGCATCCCGACAGTTTAAGAACCCCCAAAGATTTTTTTCCCCTGTATGTCAAATTTATCGCTTCTTACAGTTACCACATAATAAATTTGTGGCTTTTTAATTTATTTTTTCTGAATATTCCTCTTACTGACACAACGATTTCTACATCCCAGCAGCTCAAGAAACCCCGAAGATTTATAGTCACTGTATATCAAATTTATTACTTCTTACAGTTACTACATAATAAGTTTGTGGCTTTTTAAATAATTTTTTCTGAATTTTATTTAGAAATTTGCTGTTGGGAGTGGGATTCAGATTCAGATTCTATGTAACAATTTGTAACTGGGAGTGAGAATATTTTATTTTTAGAAAAATCTAATCTCTCAAATTTGTGGCTTTTTATAGCCATCGATGTAACAATTTGCAGTTAGGAGTATTATCTTTCTAGCAAATCATAGCTCTCATAGCTCTCAAGTTGGGGGTTTTTACAGGCACCTATGTAGCAATTTGCAACCTTTTTAGCAAATGATAGCTCTTTTTAGTTCATATTTTATGTATCAATTTGCAAGCTCTGAATTGTTTCTTTTTATCCAGTCGTAGTTGTAATTTTGGTTGTCTGAGCTGTAAACTTTACTTCACTTCAAGCTAACTATATAAGCTATAAAACTGAGGAATGTTATATATATTGTTTTCCAGTGAAAAACTATGTTCTTTTCCACTTGAATGCATGAAAGTTTAAGGACCTCCTCAGAATAATGTTACACGCTCTAGATTTTCTCTTTGAAACCCAGTTCTATAGACTTCAAATTACAAAAGTGAAAAAAAACCAGTCGAAGATGAAGATAATCTTGTCACTTGGTATTCCAGACCTATCGCTACTCCACTCCGTAACTCTTTTGGAACATATTTGTCAGTAATGGTTTGTAGTGTTTCAGACAAGCTTGCAAGCATCAAGCTCATGACTTGTTTATTTACAAGTATGCCTTGCCTTGCTAGAGCCAGGGTGTTCACTATTTTTGCAATTATGTAATAGAAGCTACTACAATAATAGTTTTAAGTGTAGATAATTACATCAATGAATGTATAGGCCAGTACGCGAAAAAAGACTGCATTTTGGTCTGTTTTGAAAAAATGTTGCCAAATTCTCTTTGGGATTATAGTTCAGGTTCTGGTGTTTAAAATTACCTAAAATTCCACCTTATTTAAAGTATCAACATCAGGCTTCACATACGTTTTCCAGCGTATCCCTTCTCTTAGAGAATGTGCAAGCTCCTCTATTTTATGCAAAATTCAAATGGCAGGATGAATTTCAAGGTGTTTTAAAGAAAACAAAGGCATTTAAAGTAATTTGGTTTTGACAATGTTTTAAAATATGAAAATAAAAAAGTATAAACCAAGTTAAATTTTCATCATACTATCATGTTCATAAATTTTATTTCGGATTTATTTATTGCTTGGAATAAATACATACGACTACCGTTAAATATTGTAAAGTTCTACATTCAACGAGTTATAAATGTTTTCATCTCTAATGAAAAGAAATTCTTTAAAGTTTATTATGTATTTATCATTGACTTCCTTATCTTGTTTTCTTAGTTTTTCCTTGGGCCTTAATGTGTTGTGTATTTTATCTTTTAACCAAATTCTAGATTTTTTACTCGTTAGTATATTCTTGATTTTTTTTGTTGACACCATTATACTACTACATGAAAAAAGGAAGTGGGGAAGGACACCTACACCTGAAAAGTACCTACACATGAAGCCAACAAGAGGTAACAAGAAACTGTTTTAAATTCCAATTTTTTATTATTATTGATGCTTCCTGCTCACATTTTCCCTTGAAACTACCTTTTGCTTTCAGGACTTCTATTTTAATGTCCCCATTATCCACTTGCATTTTTATTTTTTGTATAAATAGGGTCATGCATGCTAGAAGTCTATTAGGTTCACTGCTTCCTCCTTTACTCCTAATTATATATACGTGTTTAATTCTTATGGGTGTTGCAATTGCCTTGATTTATCCCTTATCTTTCCATTTATTTGATTAAATTTGCTTGATATAGAGAGAAATCATTGTTTACTTCCATCTTTTCTCCTTGCTTTGACATTGTGTAGGTTCATTACTATTTTTCATTTCATATGGGCATGTGTTTTTCTTCAAGTACAACACTGGTTTGACACATTGCAAAAAGGAAGACTGTCAGTATCTTTACTAAACAAGGTGACTTTTATGCCTATTGTGAACCCATATGACCTTTTAAACTTATGCATTTAGTGTTCTAGATGTATGTTCATTTGTTACATTCTTTTTATTCAAAATCTATTTAAAATACTTGTATTTTTATTTAAGCTTGCAAGGATTTGTAAATTTAGCTAACATAGAAGTAAAATGCTACTACACAAGACACATTTTGACTACTAAATTATGCACAATGAAATAGGTTTATCCAAATTTTATGGATTTGAAATCTCAAGAATGCTCAAATAGTTAAATTAATAGAAATATTAAGAATGGAAATGTCATTAAAACAAAATAACAATACTTCTTGTAGACTATTAGGTTGTTTCTATGAGCTTTTTTTCATTATCCTTTCTCAAAACTTTTTCAACATCCTTTTTATAATCTATATGTGATTTCAATACATTTATTCCTTCATGTAGGGATTGTTTATGCTTTCTATATGTAAATATGTCTCACCTATAAAGAGTGGTTACATTTATCCTCTTGAATTGTTTTTTAATTTTCTTTTTGCTACACTTGGATAATAGCATATTGTAATAACAACATAATTTGAACTTGATAAAATGACAATGTAGAGAGAAGAAAACAAAAGTGAACTAAACTATGCTTACATATCATTTATTGTGTAAATACATTGATGTGTTGCATTTGTAATCATGTTTTGCCACAAAAAGAAAAGGTCATTGGAGAAATATCTCAAGGATTGTGATAGGGAGGTAGCTTCTATCATGGCTTTTGTGGCGTTTGGCTTTACAAAATAGTATACCATAGTTTTTCAATGACAGCACCTCTTTAGTATCCCTTCTTTTTGCTCTTGAAATAAATTATATATCCAATTTACTGTTATGTATAGTTCACATTCTTGTGCAAAGCAAACTCCATTCCGGATTCCCAGACATCAATACAAACTTTTACATGTCTTGATTACATTACAGAAAATTGCACAATGAAGAAGAAATAAAATTGGCAGTACTAGTCAAAGTTAATTTCAAAATATGTATGGTATTCTTTCTTTTAATTATGGAAATTTAGAATCATCATTGTATAGTTTATGGTTGGGAAAATTTTCACGCCTTCATTGTCATGCTTCGTGACCAACAAGATTGATGGTTTTAACTAGATTTAGGTATCACAAACATTTTCTTTGTAGTTAGTCATTTTCCTCTTGAAATGATGAATCAAGAGAATCTCTCATTAGCAACTAAATTAACCATTACATCTTGTAAATAGTTCAATCAAAATAAAATAAAAAAATTCATGTGCATTATCTTTTCTTCTTCTAGCAACTTCATTTTGGTCCAAACCAATGTTGCATGGGAACCTATTCCACTCCTATGAACATATCCTTAATGTTTCTTGTCCAATAAAAGAGCATGTCCCAAAGAATGTGGCAAACTACTCTCATGTTATGTGCATGTTTCCCATAAAAGAATGACGATCTGTAGGAAACTTCCTTTATTGGTTTCAATGACATCTAGATGGATATTATCTAAATAAGAGCTCATGTGATATCAGTTCTACAAGAAAACAAATTGTTACTCTTGTCAATGTTGTTAAACTACAGCTTACTACCTCAACTTGTACCCATATTTTGCATTTTCATTTACGATTGACGCAACTATGTCATTGTAACATACAGATGTGCCATCTAAAATCCAGGTTATATAGTTGTTCAACCCAGGTTGATCTTTGTAGTATGTAATCTCATCCCTTGGGAGTTGCTTATATAGTTTCTCTCTATATATTTTATGTTTAATATGTATTCATTGCAATATGACTATGAGAGAAAGCAGATTTTGCAATATTACAGAGTTGTGTGGCATGTTGATTCATTTACTTATCAAAGTACATTGCATTGCATTGCATCTTCCCCTTAGGTACCTTCACAAAAATACTCACTAGAGAAAACATCAATGCCTAAAAGACATAATCTGTCAATTTATGTTATCAATTAAAATATGAATTCTCCTCATATTTCATTGTCTTCAATATTGCATTATTGAGAAATTAAATATTGTGTTCTACATTTTTAATTGGATGAAGCCCTGCTTGGAACTTTACCAAGACTGAGATCAACTCAATAAAGAAAATTTCTATTCATATATATATATATATATATATATATATATATATATATATATAT